>BQNB010033195.1:11784-52530 GCA_026074375.1 Tanacetum coccineum
TGTATATATATATGTATATATATATATATATACGGTTACAGACATCTAATTTCAAAACGATGTAATGGTTTGTATATGTAAGCATAATGATGCTGATAATTTAGATAAAAATATTTTATACTTATACCTTTTTATCGTGTTATCACAAGATGTATACCCCAGTGTTTGTTGACCCGGAGAGTTCCACCCAGGCTAACGGAGCTCAGAGCTCCCGAGTGCCCTTGCCACTTCTTAAGGATCCCTATGAGGCTATTATGCATGCTTATTTAGATGAGACGGACACTGAGTCCGAGCCTTTCTAGGACCCCACTGATACAAAGACACTTGAGTCACCCCTCGCTATAGCACCACCTATACCACTATATGAGAGTACCCCACCCATTTTAGTTCCCATTCTTCTCAAGATCGCATGTATGGTTGTGCACGTTCCACCTGCGATGTCGTCAGGCCTCTCTGCCAGTATGGCAAGGGTGGCAGCTATGTCTGAGTCCGCGCTCCGTAAGAGGTTTTGGTCCTCTTACGAGAGTTTGCCATCTGTGTCGCCACCAGACCTTCCTTCGTGGAAGCATTATCGAGGTACGTCTGAGTTAGTAGAGGATGGTGAGGAGGATGATGATGAGGAGGATGAGGAGATAGAGGAGAGTATAGACTCTGACAGTGTGAGTGAGGACGCAGAGAACGAGGGTCCTACTACAGAGGTTAAGGATCCTGCTGCAGAGGATGAGGGTCTTACTGCAGGGGTCGAGGGCCCCGATATGGATGATGAGGGCTATGGTTTAGATAATGAGAGTCATGGTATAGACGATGAGGGTCATAGTGTAGAGAGTGATACAATTAGTTTAGAGGAGGAGGAGGAGGCTGTACCCGGGGGTCAGCAGCAAGTAGCTCCGGTTATGGGGACAACTATAAGTACGCCTTTAGGACTTGGGTATAGAGTGTTGAGGCACCGTGAGCTAGCATTAGAGGAAGGTGATGTATACAGTATGTTTGAGGTAGGACAGGGTTTTAGATCGGCACTAGAGTCCAGGAGACCTGAGAGGGTGTTAGGATTTAGATAACCTACACTTACCACATGGACAGACCCCGAGGACGGTATGATTTATATTGATATTCCCGATTACTCACCACCAGCACCACCTATACAGACACCACCTTCACCCGAGTAGACATCCGGTTCACTTCCTATTTCTCCATCACATTTTGATGTTCCATCACCTATTTCATAGCTTATGATACCTTTGACTGTACCATCTCCTATAGCTACACCCGCTGTAGTTGAGACTGAGGGATTTCTGACTGGGCTAGGAGCTTAAGTCGAGATGCAGGGGGGATTGATTCGCGATCATGCAGTATGATTAGAGGAGTTACCGCCTGCTCTGTTTGAGAGGTACGATAGGGACATAGTAGAGTTATTTACTAGGTCAGGGGCGGTTAAGGAAGAGATTTTCTCCCAGAGGTACCGGTTTAGAAGTCTAGAGTACGAGGAAGAGAGAGTCACAGTGACATTTAGAGTGATATGGAGACCAGTGTTAGCCCTTGAGGCAAGGGTAGGTTAGACGGATGCCCAGAGAGCAGCTCTGTGGCATGCCATCAGTGATGTGCAAGGACAGAACTAGGATTTACGGTTACAGGTTGCTGAGGAGAGACGTGCACGATTAGAGTTGGCTGAGGTTGTTGACGGTATTAGGAGAGGGCAGGATCCTAGAGGAGGTGCATAGGATATACGAGGTTTGGATCAGCAATCTTGTGTATATCACTAAACTGGGTAGTATCGGTTAGTGTCGGTTAGGATTAGGAAAGTTTCTTTTTGTTTTGTAATAATGGTTGTGGCTGAATTCTTTGGCCTTTTTGGTTTAGTACACTGTCGTGCCATGTGGCCTTCACCTTAACAATTCTAACAACGAACAACCTTAGCCTAATTTGCTGTATTAGTTCACATATTTTTGTTAACCTCAGAGCCTATAGCATTACCCCTTGCACCACTACCTGCATAACCCTATATCTGTCTCCCCTAAATATTTTGCACTATGACTCTACCGTCTTGGAAAGTAGCTTGATTCCTTAGGTTTGACGAGGTTCTTAGCTGGTTATTGGTTAGTGGATATCGTGAAGCAAATGTTGTGCTGATGAAATCCATTGCCTTGTTAAGACTTGCAATTAGATCATCTGAGGGTATAAATGATTATACAGCAAGTCCTGAATCCAATTGTGGAAATGATGCTGGTGGTTGTTAAGGAATAGCATGTGATTAGAAAGATTGGTGATGAACCACTAGTGTTTAATGAACAACTTATGGTTGATATGATTGATGATAAGCGGGTGCTTTATAAGTCTACTGTTGAGTAGGATGTAAATAGAATTGTTGAGTAACTGGTGAAAGCTGTTGGTGATACTAAGATTGATTTTACTGAGATTGATGATTGTTGTAGTATGGAGGTGTGATGTATGAATTAGCAACCAAGGCAAGGGGATCAGGAAATCTTTCTCTCATTATCCGTACTTCATTAGCATGAACTTCATGTTGCCTGAGATATGCATAGCGCTGATGAAAGCTTGATTCATGCATATCTTTTGCTAGTTTTACATCAGTGATAAACTTGCTCCACTATGGCTGAAGGTTATTCACTAACTTGGTATTCACTTGAAGTTTCTGCATAATCATCCTAATCGTGTTCATATCATTAATTAGCTAGGTAAACCTTAAGTAATATGAGTGAATTGATTCCCGCTTCTCAGATGTGAATCGATCAAACTCATTGTACCACTTTAACTCTCGTTCTTGCAGTGAAATTTCTATGCCTTCGATAAGTAGCATGACTCTATCCTAAATCTCCTTTGCATTTGTATGATGATTCACGAGAGTATAAACATCTGGTGGTAAACCTTGAAGAACAATATTGGTTGCTCTTATGTCACATTACACAAATCTTTTCTTTGTCAGTGAGATCATCATAAGTTCTATGTATTGTGGTTTCCAGAGTAGTTGAAGTGTCGGGTACTACTATCATTCCATACTTGAATAGAACATTGAGTACTGAGTCAATAAGGTCTTTACCATGTTCCTTGCCTCTGATGTAGAGTTTCATACGACTCTACCATGAGTTGTACTAACTCTTTTCGAGCATATGAGGACGGTTATCAGCCCCGGTTGCAATAAAGTTGTGATAACCAATAATATTCCCAAGGCTAAGTATTATAAAATATTATAATTTTGTATGTTAGAGTCTTTCGATCTTGTCAGTTTTCTTGATGAAAGGTGAAAAGTTGACTTATGTTGACTATTTTGCGTAAAAAATGATATTGGTTTAACCAGGAGTTTTGAGGAAGTTTTGAATTCGAGAATGAATCATTTATGATTCGTTTTTCTATTTTAGAGTGGTTTTGAGGTTTTTGGTGCTTTTCGGGAAGTTTTCCCGCGTTTAACAAAAAATCGTCATGCAGCACGTACCGGCACGACAGTTTATTTAAGTGTGGAAATTTATGAAGTTAGGAATGTGATAATGGGTTTATTTATTTAATAAATTCATAATAATGAAATAATGTTGATTTAAATTGTAAATCGTGAGTGTGAGATTTGAAAGTTATCAGAAAAATGGTGGTTTTCGTAAAATTCGGTAAAAGACCGTAACAATCGTAAAAATGTGAAATTTTGGGTGAATATAAATTTCCAAGCTATATTTTGCGATTTGAAATGTTTTTAAATGAATGGGCAATGTTCGGTTGAGTTTTGTAAAAAAATTCATGTTTCGATCCGGAGTCGGCCGATAACGACTTAAAATGGATTTTTTTAGCTATTTAAGGTGATAAGTGTCGTATGAATAACCCAAGTTTATGGAAAAATAATTTTAAACGCAATGGAAATAATAACAAAATTTGGTTGATGTTTTAAATAGATGAAAATTGAGTTTTTAAGTGATCTCGACATAAAAAGGAAGACCCGCGACCCTCCTAGGGTCCATTTTCGGTTAAGGAAGAGCAAGAGAGACAAAATGGCTATTTTTAAGCTAACATGTCCCCTTTGGTACACTTATAACCACCATTACCTCAACCATTTCACATACATGCATCATTTTGAAACCAAAACAAAAAAATATCTCTCTTTGTCC
Organism: Tanacetum coccineum; assembly: GCA_026074375.1. Taxonomy (NCBI): domain Eukaryota; kingdom Viridiplantae; phylum Streptophyta; class Magnoliopsida; order Asterales; family Asteraceae; genus Tanacetum; species Tanacetum coccineum. Next base: position 15,891 of record BQNB010033195.1, read on the forward strand.
TCTCTATTACCGAACGAACACACACACATAGAAAACATCAAGATTTTTGAAGATTTGTCAAGACACGAGGTTAAGGAAACATAATTGGGTTGATAACTAGTAGTTTCGGGTTTTAGAAACAAGGTTTTAGTCTCATTCGGGTGTCTCGATCGAACCAAGCTCATCAAACAAGTAAGTTTTTCAAAAAACATTGAATTTAAGTTGTACTTTTGTGATTATGGTGATGTCTAGACGCTAGTTGTACAAGTTGATCGCCATAAAGGTCGAAACTTGAAAACAAAAATGTAAATAGGGGTGTTTATGCGTCACCTTATAAAAGAAAGGAAGGAAAAGGGTTTTGAGTTTAAATAAAATAGTTGTTGTGGTAATTTTTCATTTTTGTAAAAGTGTTTATAAGGGCTTATTTTAAGGCTACGCTAATTTAAAAAGCTAAGTGTAGCTTATTTGATTTTGGATAAGGGTACGTTGGACTCGTTCGGCCCAACAAGAGTGCGTTTGGTTTGGGACTGGCCCAACTAGAGTGCGTTTGGTTTGATACCGGCCCAACAAGGGTGCGTTTGGTTTGGTTTCGACCCATCTAGGGTGCGTTTGGCTAGTCCGACCCAACTAGGGTCCGTTGGGTTGTCGCGTCCGGTGCCAAATGGGCTCGGCCCAATTGGTTTTTGACTTATGGATTTTTGGCTTATAATTTCAATTTACATATTAAGCTTTTAGCTTATTTAGTTTTGGCTTATTTTGAGCTTATTGATTTTCGACTTGTCTCATAAGCTCATGGCTTATTGGGTCTTTCGGCTTACATAAAAAGCTTATGTCATACTTAGTTTTGGATTTATTTATATTATGAGCTTATAACTTATTGTTCCGGCTTAATGAGCCTTAGGTTATGGGATTTTGATTTATATTTCTTGTAACTTAATAGGCTTAAGGTCCATTAGGGTTGATTTGTATTTTGGAGGATTATGAAAAGAAGTATGGAATAAGCTTCGCTATCGGGCTAAGTATTTTAGATCAGGATGGACCATATTACTCAATAACGAATAAATGAGTTTGTGCACTTTTATAAATGAACTAAAGAAATTTGTGTTGGACTAAGAGGAAGATTTTTGTTGGACTTGTCAATTGAAAAGAAGTTATTTTGCCACGGTTTGATAAATCATGTCGAAGGTATTGATATTGTGTTTGTCGGAAAACGTCGAATTTGTGAAAATTATTTTGGATTAAGGTTTAATACCATAGAAAAAGTCATAAATACGTATGGGTCATGCCGAATTTTCGAAAGAATTATAAACTTAGAGTTTTGCTAAAAAGAGATAAAATTTTCAATGTTTTAACGATAAATAGTGATTTAACTTGAAAATTTGATACGATACGAAAGATGTAATTTCTCGAAACTTTTCTTAAATATTTACTATTTATAACCGTTGTGTCAATTTTAATTGAGGAAATGGAAGGGTGAATCTTAAGGAAGATTAAGTGTTGAGGTAAAAGCTTTTGGACATATTGAATGACGAGATGTTGTAACTACCCCGTTAGCCCGATAATAAGACGAAAATGATAATAAAATATTATTATTTTTACTTAAATTATTAAATACTTAAATATATTTTATATATATATATATATAGTATGGATTACGAAGGTGCGGATTAACTGTTTTCAACTTTTGAGCTCTTGCTCATTTCTGTTCGTCAGTTTTTCGCGGAGTATTTTGGTCGATTATATAGTTCGGAAATTTGAGGTGTTGAGCTTGTTGTATTGATGTCACACTTTGCCTAAGTGTTTTTGAGTCGTTTTCGCGTATCTACCACACAACCATAATATGAGATAAAGTGTTGATAACGAGATAAAGTCTTGGTAATAAGACGATGGTTTTTGTAAGAAAATATAGATTTAAGACAACGAGTTTGGAATGATATGAATTGGAAATGGATTTTGGGATAAAAATGAGGATTTTGTGTGAGTTAAGGCGAACACTTGTACAATAAGATAATTTTGTACAAGTATTGATTTTGAGTGGTAATTAGGTCGTTGTCATTGTGCGGTTGCTTTGATTGCTGATTGAGGTGAATTCCCGTAGCCCCACTTTTTACTGGTTTTTTTATTAGGGGAAAATGATACTCACCACGTGTTTATGAGTAAATGTTGATTAGTTTTCCTCTAAACTATAAAGAGAATCTACGACTTAGGAAAGATTACTCATCCAGCAAAACCATTTCTCCATGTGGCTAATAATAAAATCCTAAATAGATCTTTTTTTTTATTATCCTTATCTTCTTATTAGTTGTGTCTATATCCGCATAACATATAGCTTATCAAAGCATAGATTCTCTTTGTATAGCTTGTATTACATAGGTTAAATCACCATCCTTAACAGCATACGATCAATCTATATGGGACCAACAAGTGGTATCAGAGCTTGTTGAGAGTCTCTCATAAGAAGAATATTCCTGGATTTAAGATCCTTATAAACCTCACAACCAAACACCTCTATATACCTTTAAAATGGCAGGATCTGACAATGATAGCGATGATGCTAGTGTTCATAGTGAACCCACCATTCCTCAACAACAACGAAACATTCAACCTCAAATCATTACCACTGTCTCAAACAACAATGCAAAGTTTCCTTATTTGAAGAAGGATGAGTATGAGGTCTGGGCTATGAAAATGGAATACTGGATCACAAACAATGATCTGAAGATCTAAAAGGTGATTCAAAATGGCCAAGCTTGAAAAGACTAGAAATATTATAGATGGAAGTGGTCAATTACTTCCCCTAACTACGATTGATGAACACATTGCAGTTCAAGGAATCAAAGGCAATAACACCTTGCCTCATCTAATCCTGATTACATGAGCTGAGTTCATTATATGGATTGAGCAAGGGATATATGGAATGCAGTCAAAGTAGGTTTGGTGGAAATGCCGAATCTAAGAAGATGAGAAAGTCTATGCTGAAGCAAGAATTTCAGAGTTTTAGAATTAGTGAAGCAGAGGGATTGCACAAAGGGTATGATCAGAAGAGCAGAAGATTCTAAGTCACTATTATCCACTCAAGGCCAAGCCAGAGGAAGAAGAATTAATCTCAAGTTTCTAAGTAGCTTTGGCTTCATCATGTCTCATGTAGCTTTAACTTTGAAAACCAAAGGTGGACTTGAACTTCTTTCTTTTGATGCTCTGTACTACAAGTTAAAGACTCTTGAGGTAGATATCCAAGGATACTCTACTTTTTCTTCAAGTCAATCTGCAGGTCCAAGCCATCTGCACTTTGTGGATAACCACTAATGCTTGCAATAAATGTCATATCTCAGATTTCTTATGCTAATCTTCATCTACCTACACTGCCCCATCAAATTCTATGACTGGTCTCACAGATCTGGAAATATAATTGAAGATGTTCTTCAATCATTTTTGCTGATACTGAGCCAGAACATCAACTGGTTTTATGAGATTTATCAGATAAAAAAATTTGAATTTGGAGAATGGCCTTAAAATGGAAAATGGCTATGTTTTCTGTTAGAGTACACAAGTTTGAGCAGAAAGTTGGAAGTAAGATTGATTTTGATAAGAAGGAATCTGCTAGGTTCAACAAGAAGAAGGTCAGATGTTACAAGTGTAACACCCCCAAATTAGGTTGCAGCGGAATAAGGGTCCGGGGCGTGTTACTTCTCAGATCAACAACACAAGATAATATAAGAACGACCAAAAAGTCTGTTTAAAACTATACATTTGTATTTAATAAAGTATGTGTTCTAAAAGCCCGAACTTACTGTTTACTTGTAATTAATACAAAGATTTCCACCATAACAGATACACAAAATGTAATGCAACTAAATCTATTAATGCATGACTTCATAAATACAACCATCAATGTATCCTCGCACCCTCGTGCTTAATGACTCCTGAAAAACGTTTAGCATTTAAAAACGTCAACATAAGTTGGTTGAATTTCATAGTTTTGTGTAAATGTATATGCAGGACCGCAAGACGTTCCCGTGATAATGAACAGATGCAACATCAGCAAAATGTAATTACGTTTACCTAAGCTCATGACACCGAAGCTCGACATAATTGAATACAATATATAAATATTGCCTACATTGCCCGTGATGATGTTCAACCCGTAACATCCAGTATCTGACATGATATACGTTCGTTTCCAGTGATAGCTAGTCACCCGAACGGAGGTCAATCCCAAATAGATCTATCTAAAATCATTCGTGCACACATTCCATAATTACAGTTCATATTCATGGGCATAGTGGGTCTATCGCTACTTACAAAATGTACTCATGATAAAATGATACACTTGCGTCATTTGTAAAACATGCAATATGTTTTCACTACCCAAAAACATGTAATTTAATAATTTAAAACATGGGGCAATGAACTCACCTTGAGTAGTAGACTGATAATAAAATATCACAAGTAAAAACCTCACACTAACCCCAGATGCAAACTATTACTATAAGATCGCTTTGTCTGTCGGTTTGCGGATGATATGCAGTACTCATATCCAAACTTGTACCCAAAGCCTTCTGAAGTGACCTCCAGAAATTTGATGCGAACCGAGGGTCACGATCACAGATAACTGAAACAGGTATTCCATGCTTCGTGACTACCTCCTTTAGGTACATTCTTGCCAATTTATCCATAGGATCCATTTCCCAAATAGTGTCATAACCTTGTGATGACTTAGGAAGCTTCATGACAAAATCCATCGTGATGTTGTCCCACTTCCATTGAGGTATCTCGGGTTGCACTAACAAACCCGATGGTCTCTGATGTTCGGCCTTGACCTTAGCACATGTCAAACATTTGCTAACATAGGTGGCGATGTTGGCTTTCATATTGGGCCACCAATATAGTTTCTTCATATCCTGGTACATCTTTTCAGAACCCGGATGAATAGAGTATTTAGACTTGTGGTACTCGAGCATGATCACAGTCCTTAAGTCGCCATAACATGGTAACCAACTCCTGCCATTTAAACACAGTGTTCCATCCGCACGTGGTTCCAACTTTTCCGTTCTAAGTTTCTCCGGATCTTTTGAATTCTCAACCAATATACCCCCAACATCCTCCTTCTTGATGTTCTCCGGCTTTCGTGCTTCAGTCTGAGCTTTCAAGATTTGTTTAGGAAGATCCAAGCCAATAGTCATCACTAAGGCCCGAACCCTTAGTGGTTCTCGTTCCTTCCTGCTTAGAGCATCAGCAACAACATTCGCCTTCCCTGGGTGATAACGAATTTCGCAATCGTAATCACTCAGCAACTCTAACCAGCGACGTTGCCTCATATTTAATTCCTTCTGATCAAGAATGTGTTGTAAACTCTTGTGATCAGTGAACACCGTGCACTTGGTTCCGTACAGATAGTGCCTCCAAATCTTTAGAGCAAACACTACTGCCCCAAGTTCTAAATCATGAGTCGTATAGTTCTTTTCATGAATTTTTAACTGGCATGATGCATAAGAAATCACCTTTTCTCTTTGCATCAACACAGCGCCCAAACCCTTCTTTGAAGCATCGTAGTATGCGATGAAATCTTCGCTTCCCTCAGGTAAGGCCAGGATTGGTGCATGGTTGAGCAAGTTTTATACACGTAAAATATATAATAATAATACTACTTATGTAAATTTCAACTATTCACCTTTATCCAAGGTAAAAAGTTAAGACTCACAAAAAATAATATATAATATATATAAAATACGTATATTAACCGGGTAAGTATGATCACCCGAGTCGTTATCCCCAATGACTAGTGAAATTGAAACCACGTTTAGGTTCGGATCCTGATTTGAATGAAGCAAAGATATTTGATTTGGAAAGATATGAAAATAAAATTAAATTGAACAATTAAACAAATACGGAAATGCAACTATAAAGCAAATTGACTAAGATTTAACCCTAAAAATGTAAACTAAATTTTTACTAAATAAAGAAAAAGTGCAGGAATTTTCTAAAAATAAAAGCCCTAATTTTTTTCTTTTTATAAAAGTTTAATTAAACTAATTAAAAATTAAACCTAATTACTAATTAAAACTAATAATCTTAATTAAATTCTTAACTAAGGACTAATGGTGCAAACAGGAAAAGGACTAACGGGGAAAAACACTTAACGGGCGAGGATTGACTAAGAAACAACTAAAATGGAAAAATTACAAGAATGGTCCCTGAAGGTCTACCCCGATAACAACTAAAGTCCAATAAGCATTCAAAATTTTAAAGAAAAACTCAAAGGAGCAAAGTTGTAAAGGAAGCTAGTGGGAACAAGATTAATAAAGACACTTAGCTTATTTCTAAACTGATTACAGAAAGTGAGGTTTTGAACTTAATTTCACTTAAACAGCCATACAATGCTCAAATTAAGCTTAATTCTAAAAAGGAAAAATGATCTAGAAAGCTTATGATGTGCTTAATCTAAAAATGCAAAGAAAACTAAGCTAGAAGTGCTCTTAAACTACTGAAATGAAGCATGAAACAGGCAAATTCAGGAAATAAGCAAGGAAACACTAACTTCAAATAAGCTAAGAACCTTAATAAGCTAAACTAGACTTTAAAACTTTAAAGAACTTATTAATCTACTTTTTATCCATCTAAATGAGCTATAAAATCTAGACTTAAAAGCTAATTTAATAAATTTAGACTCTACTTAAGTTCCTACTGTTTTTGGAATTTTCAAGTTTTTATGACTTTTGGCAGCTGAATTAAACTAAGTAAATAAGCTAGAAATTGCAAATTAAGACTTAAAATCTATTAAGCTATATTAAAACTCAAGTCCTACTAAATTTGATAAACTAGATCCTAAAATTACTGTTCTAAATTAAGCTGAGAACACAGCAGTACTAACTGAGGTTAGTACTGCTAGTGTGAAAATTCAGCAGTACTTTGAAAGTACTGCTGATGCAATTTGACTTTTGAAAACGTAATAAGTAAGCTAGAAAACTAAAACTAAAATCTTAATAAGCTATAACTAAATCTAAACTTAATTCCTACTAAATTTGGAAAGCTAAAATTTATACTAACAGTACTAACTTGGTAAGGCAGTACTAACTTTTTAGTTAGTAATGGTAGTGTAAGTATCAGCAGTACTAACTTATGTTAGTACTGCTAGTGTAATTCAAGAATGCACTAAACCAAACACCCCTTTACCATTTTGACTAGACTGAGAAAAGCTTTTTAAGAGAAATCTAATGAACAAGTACTGAATACCAGATAAAAATTAGCTTAAACCAAACTTAATTAACAAATTTTAACAACTAAATAAGCCTTAATCTAAGATCTAAACTATTTTACTGTATTTTTGGTTTTTTAGAAGTTTTAAAGACAAATATATGAAAGACTAAGATCTAAACTACTTAAGCAAAAATAGATGAACAACTATGATTATTAAGCTAAATTATACTAAAATAAGCACTAATAAGCAGAGAGAATTAAGCAAATAAGCAGATCTAAGTATAGAAAGAAATAATATCATTATTTAAAGCTAGAATTAAAGGAAATGAAGGAGAAACTTACAAACTCCTCTAGCTAAACAAGAGGACCAATAAAGGCAGCTACAATCTCCCTAGCTTATTAATAAGCTAGGGTAAAAGTCCTTGGGATCTCTTCCAAGTTAAGATCCCCTTCCAAAAAGCTTATACCCAAATAGATCCATTAAAGATTAAACTGATTTAAGGTTTAGGTAAGATTAATACTGATTTCAATAAGCTCTATTTCAGCTTATAGACTGAAAGAGCGTTAAATGAGCTTATTAGCTTATTGAGAGAGTTTATGACTTTAAATGAGAGCTTAGAAAATGAGATTTAAAATAATAAAGACTAAATTTCATTAATTAAAGCAGCAGATTACATTACTTGAAAAAGGAAAATTACATTTAAGGAAAATACGAATTTTAGGCTAGACTAAATTACTAAAAACTAACTAACAAACCCGATGGTCTCTGATGTTCGGCCTTGACCTTAGCACAGGTCAAACATTTGCTAACATAGGTGGCGATGTTGGCTTTCATATTGGGCCACCAGTATAGTTTCTTCATATCCTGGTACATCTTGTCAGAACCCGGATGAATAGAGTATTTAGACTTGTGGGACTCGTGCATGATCACAGTCCTTAAGTCGCCATAACATGGTAACCAACTCCTGCCATTTAAGCACATAGTTCCATCCGCACGTGGTTCCAACTTTTCCGTTCTAAGTTTCTCCGGATCTTTTGAATTCTCAACCAATATACCCCCAACATCCTCCTTCTTGATGTTCTCCGGCTTTCGTGCTTCAGTCTGAGCTTTCAAGATTTGTTTAGGAAGATCCAAGCCAATAGTCATCACTAAGGCCCGAACCCTTAGTGGTTCTCGTTCCTTCCTGCTCAGAGCATCAGCAACAACATTCGCCTTCCCTGGGTGATAACGAATTTCGCAATCGTAATCACTCAGCAACTCTAACCAGCGACGTTGCCTCATATTTAATTCCTTCTGATCAAGAATGTGTTGTAAACTCTTGTGATCAGTGAACACCGTGCACTTGGTTCCATACAGATAGTGCCTCCAAATCTTTAGAGCGAACACTACTGCCCCAAGTTCTAAATCATGAGTCGTATAGTTCTTTTCATGAATTTTTAACTGGCGTGATGCATAAGAAATCACCTTTTCTCTTTGCATCAACACAACACCCAAACCCTTCTTTGAAGCATCGCAGTATGCGATGAAATCTTTGCTTCCCTTCGGTAAGGCCAGGATTGGTGCACTACACAGCTTTTGCTTCAACAGTTAAAAAGCTGCTTCTTATTTATCGCCCCAACCAAACTTGACACCTTTCTGGGTTAGTTTTGTCATTGACTTGGCGATCTTTGAAAACCCTTCGATGAATCTTCTATAATAGCCGGCAAGGCCCAAAAATTGGCGAATCTCTGTTGGTGTTTTAGGAGACGCCCAATCTTTGATAGATTCAATCTTGGCAGGGTCAACGTGAATACCTCGACAGTCAATCACGTGACCGAGGAATTGTACCCTGGAAATCCAGAATTCACACTTGGAGAAGTTGGCGTACAATTCTTCCTTCTTAAGCAATTTTAAGATCGGCCTAATGTGTTCTTCATGTTCCTTCTTACTTTTGGAGTAGATCAAAATGTCATCGATGAAGACAATTACAAACTTGTCCAGATACGGTTTACACACCCGGTTCATAAGGTCCATGAACACGGCCGGTGCATTAGTCAAACCAAAAGACATGACTTGGAATTCATAGTGACCGTATCGAGTCCTGAATGCAGTCTTGGGAATGTCTTCTTCTCGAACCCTCAACTGGTGATACCCTGACCTCAGATCGATCTTTGAATAAATACTCGACCCTTGCAGCTGGTCGAATAGGTCATCGATCCTTGGGAGTGGGTAGCGGTTCTTCACTGTCAGTTTGTTCAATTCCTTGTAATCGATGCACATCCGGAAAGACCCATCTTTCTTCTTTACAAACAGAACCGGAGCTCCCCAGGGTGAGGAACTTGGTCTTATGAAGCCTTTGTCCGTAAGTTCCTGTAGTTGCTCCGCTAGTTCCTTCATTTCGGACGGTGCTAATCTATATGGTGCCCGTGCTACAGGTGTAGCACCCGGTACCAAATCGATTCGAAACTCCACTTGTCGAGTGGGTGGTATACCCGGCAAGTCCTCAGGAAAGACTTCAGGAAATTCTTGAACAACTGGCACATCTTCAAGTCGTTTCTCCTTTGACTTGTCTTCGTCTTTGGTTGCGGTGATATTTGCTAAGAATACGTGACATCCCTTCGTTAAATACTCTTGAGCCTTAGTACACGAGATGATGTTTAATCGGGTCCCGTGTTTATTGCTGCTTCCGTCACCTCGACACCACGAACGATTATATATTTCATCTCAAAAAAGGAATACGAACGATCTTTTCCGCACAGACAACATAACGGCATGGTACTTTAGCCAACCGTCCATACCAATTATCACGTCAAAATACCTAGGTTCTACGGGCATATGGTCTATGTTGAAGGATGATTTTAAGAGGTTTAACATTCAAACCCCGCGATGAAATAGTGTTTAACCCAACTATTCGCCCGTCGGATAGTTCGCATTATAATCATGATTTAATTGCAGTTGGTGTGATAATATTCGAAGAGCTCAAATGCAGTAGATCAAAACTCCTATTCGGCACCGTGCTATCAAATAAAATAGTGCTTATCGGTTGTTTAGGAACAGCGGAAAACGTACCCGGTGACGACATTGTTGTCTAGATTTGCCACCTGAATTGCCCTAGGCATACACACCTTGCCTAAGCCTTGGCTATTTCCAGCCCTGATTACCCAGGTTGTTGTTGTTTCCTTCAATTTTGGGATATTCCTTCTTGAAATGCCCGTTGAAGCACCACATTCAAAACAAGCCCTCTGACTTAGCCCGTGTATTGAACATTTTTCGGGGACTCCGTGACATGTCACGACCTAAATGACCCAATTCGGTTTGCACTTGCTTGCATTTTTTCATCGGGGCCACCAAGGACCCTCACTGGTTGATTAGTTACATTTGGAAACACAGAGTTTAGGGCCCCTCGTATGGTTTCCTTATCACTTTTCCTTGTGGGCTAGCTCTTCCAGTGTTTTGTCTTTTGTTTGGTTGCTGACTCTGGTTGTTCCTGGCAGTGTCATCAGAATTTCTTTTAGGTCCGCTGACGTTCAGCCCTAAGTGTTGAATTTTTGTCCATGAGTTTTGTGCAACTCAATGGCACCATGCCATAGTTTTTGGCTTAGTCGCCATCACCAATGTCCATGGACTCGTGGCAGGCAAGCCACCGACAATATTTCTCAACTTGATCTATTTCTTCTTGGAAACTATCCGACTCGCACATTAGTGGCCAGTTCTTGGAAAACGTTTGGCTATAGGTTACCACGTCGGTTTACCCTTTACCTTCAAATTCCCCATTTCGAACTCCAGTTTCTTAATTTCCCCTCTTGGGCAGTATTTGTTTGTCATCATCTTTTCAGTGCTCTCCATGGCATTGCATGGCCAGCTTCAGGAAGTAGTAGGTCTTAACATGGAGGTTCCACCATGTAAGAGTATTTCCTTGGCAGGGTACTTGTAGCAAACTTGAACTGCATTGCTATTGTACAGTTGCTTATGCTGTAACAGATCCTCCATCTTTTCAAACACTGACGTGGTCCAACAATTCTCTTTAGCTTGCCCTTGAAGTTTCAAGGGTTGGCATTTTGGAAGTCCGGGTAGGTGCATGATTCACAGCAACTTGCACAGGCTTCGGGGAGCACCCGGTTCCTGAAGTATGGCTATCATCGCAATTCTGGTTTTGCATCACGTGGTTGCCAGTGAGAGCTAGTAACGCCTTCGTTTATCATTGCCTGATTTTGCGGCGTTGGTGAAGATGTTAGTGGTTATGGTGTCTGTGACTGGTTGCTTGGTGTTGCCATCTGGGTCTTTATCGTGGGCCATTTCCTCTTGGTGCCATTTTCTTTCAAAATCACATAGATAACATAATACTCCGTTAGATTTCATATAATTCATAACTATGAATAATTCATACACATTAAAATAAAACATAAGATCACATCACACAGTGAATTGTTACAACTGGTTGTTTTGAAATTAATCGTCTGGTTATATAACCAAATCGACATTCATTTAATATAAATCTGTTTCATAGATAACGAATCCATCCATTTCATATATAACTTAGACAAAACATACATGCTTCTGTTCATATAACAAGGATGATTATAAACTTACGGTTACAAGACACAAAAGAAATATACAACCTTAAAGCCATACTAGCCGGGCGATATACCCGTAACACTCTTAGTAGCTGTACAAGGGAGTTATTCCTGAACAAAAGACCTATACTGGGTAGACTATAACATAAACACAAGATCTTTACGGTCGTTTAATTGGGAATAACCCATAATACTTAAACAGGCTGCATAGCATAGCTACAACCATAACCAAATCTAGGAGTGCTACCAGGACTCTGCTGGTGCATCAGGCGGTGATGGACCTTCTGAGGGTTCATGCTGCCTACGCAACTCGACCACCTGTTCTGTTGTAGTCCTATTTCTGCAACCTCAATGTCTTTAGTCAACTGAAACCTGTCTCTTGTGAGTCTGATGCAAATATAACTCTGTAATCGCCGTGTCTCCTGTGATCTGCTGACTGTAACTCTGAAATCAATGCACTCTGTGCCACTACTGTCTGTATTGTACGTAGTGGACATAACATCTGATGTGCATAGTCGTAGCATCAAATGGATTGTCCCATAGCCATCTTAGCCTCTCTCTCTCTATCATTACTGCTAAACGACGATGAACAGGACTATCCCTATATACAAGTTGACTCAGGTATCAGTAGTGGACCGGTCATCTTGAGATCTCCTACTTAATACCCCTCATACATGCTGGTAGTCTTATCCTCAACAATGGTAGCAAAGATCGATAAACCCTCTGATTGACCCCCTCTACGGTGGTCGGTGCAATCTCATCGATGGCTCCCACCAGATCATCCCATGTATCCGTAATGTCATAGTCTAACTCCCTAGATGTCGAACATCTAGGAGGGACATCAACCATATCGACAAATCCTAAAGGTCTCCCTCGCTATGGAGGAAGGGTTCATTCCCTCGATATGGTAGTCTATCCTGCCTTATAGCGCACCGGGTGCTGAAGTCTCCCCGACCTCTACGTCTAGGGGTGGGAGAAGCAAAACGCACCCTCTTCCGAAGAGGTAACAAACTTTGGGAATTCTCATATAAGTAGGGTCATTGGAGTGTTGTGATGTATATGTGGTAATGGAGATGATAGTGGATGTAAGGGGTAATGGTGGTGGGGGGTGGTTTATGGTTTTTAATATGGCAAGAAGTCTCTGACCTCTTCCACTAGGAGGAAGTGATATGGATGGCTTATCCCGGATAGATATCCTGGCGGTCATACGGTGTACAGGTGGGACAAAGTCGGCCGGAAGATGTGGTTGCGCCTCCTCTCCTCCTCATCAATCATCATCATTCACCTGTCAGCAGGGTCAGTCAGCTGGTAATCCTCTCGGGATCCTCATCTATCCACTCCGGCTCCTCTCCCGGATCAAGACTCAGAAATAAAAGTCCAGTGGGGTGAGGTGGTAACTCGGCTCTCGGGGCCTTAGGTATGTAGTCCGGGCTGGTAGGAACCTCAGGGGCCCAAGGTATGTAGTCAGGCGATGGTGGAACCTTAGGTCCTGGTATGTTAGTCTGGCGATGGTGGAACACCTCATTAAGCAGCCTATTATGTAAGCATATGGGTCCCTCTGGAATATTAGGTGGTCTTCGTCTTCTGGTGAACCGATGTCTGATTCGTCCCTCGGATACTGATGTGTATGTAAACCGTAGAAAGCTCAGAATCTGACGATGCTAGTATATGAAATCAAATTTAGCTTATATAAGTATGGCCTAAATATAGTCTCTTATTGTAGATACATTTATATAATTAAACTTGATATCAATCATGAATATCAATCATGCATGCATCTAGCCTAACCGTCTAATGACAATTAGTGTTTGTACTGTTCCGTGAAAACCCACTTTGTATCGAATGCATTTTTGAAAACGGTTATAGGTCCGCAAAAAATTTTTGACCTGGGTCTCTATAACCCATTGGTCTGATACAAATCTGTAACACACCCCCCATAAATTGGGTCACGCAGCGGGGACTAAGGCGTCCGGAGGCGTAGTTACTTCTCAGATCAACAAACACTGATAATATTAAGAACCGACATAATAGTCATTTAAAACTGATCACATTGGATTTAATAAAGTTTGGTTACAAAAGCCCTCGAAAGCTTGACTTGTTTACTTGTTATTATTACAAAGATTTTTCCAGCCCATAACAGATCACAAAATCGTATTGCGCACTAAATCTATAATGCCATGACTTCATAACAAACCACCAATGTATCCTTCGAACCTCGTGCTTAATGACCTCGAAAAACATGCTTTTTAAAACGTCAACTTAAAGTTGGTGAATTTCATAGGTTTAGGTAAATGTATATGCAGAGTGACCGCACATAGGATTGTCCCAGGTGTAATGCAAACAGATGCAGACATCCACAAAATGTAATTTCGTTTTTACATAGTCATGCACCGAAGCTCGACATAATTGAATACAATATATAAATATTGCCTACATTGCCCGTGATGATGTTCAACCCGTAACATCTAGTATCCGACATGATATACGTTCGTTTCCAGTGATAGCTAGTCACCCAAACGGGGAGGTCAATCCCAAATAGATCTATCTATAATCATTCGCGCTCACATTCCAGTAATTGACAGTTCATGATTCATGGGCATAGTGGGTTATCGCTACTTAGGCAAAACGTAATCATGATAAAATGTACACTTGCGTCCAATTTGTAAAACATGCATATGTTTCTCACCCCAAAAACTTGTAATTTAATAATTGTAAAACATGGGGCTATGAACTCACCTTGAGTGAGTAAACTGATAACAAAATATCCCAAGTAAAAACGTGTCACGCTAACGCTCGAATGCAACCTAGTTAATATAGGTCGAATCAATAATCAAGTATGTTGTCTAACAACAACTGAATATAATCCTATATAGTTATCATCGTACTATCGTTCGGGCTATCATAATTTAAGAGGTCATGACATGACGCACGAGGAGTTAGGACACTTTAAATCGTAAATCCAACAACTCGTCGATACGCCATCCGAAGAAGCCTCATTATGAAATTCCCTAGTAATATAGCACTTTGATAACTAATAACATATATACTCTATATAGCTATATCACCATCTATTTGTTTAAGTGCAATCGTAATTATAAAGTAAAAACGTTTATAATTACGCCTTTAGTAAAAATGACATAACTTTGTCGTTTTAAGCCCGTTTCTCGCGTTTCTTACGCCCACGCTTTTGTATTAAGACGAGTGATCATAAAATCACATTTTTAGGTTTTTGAGATTCTGTGATGAATAGTGTTTTTACTGTTCATAACAGCTATTTAATCATTTTTATACTTTTAATTAACGTAAAACCCGTTTTTGTCGTATCTTATTCGTAATTGAAAGTTTTATCATATTATTGATGTTTACAAAGTATAAGTTTCTGCCATGAATAGTAACTTTTTATAAAATTTGTTTTATAAAGTATTTAGCGTCGTAAACTCGTAACTAGCGTATCTTCTTCGTTATAAATCGGATTTTCGAGTTTCTTATCATTTTGGAATCCTCATGAGATGTACTATCTTTATAAAACATAATATGGGTGCTTTCAAAATCGAACCAAAACAGAAAGTTTGAGGTTTTGTGATTTAGACATGTTTTAAGCATGATTTTTATACCATTTAGATTCAACACTTAGTTACAACTACTTTACAACAATTATATCTTATGTCTTACATATATTAAATTCATTAGTTCATACTTTGCTCATGTGAGTCCAAGATAACAAGATTAACATGTTATTTTACCATTTTCACTTGTAATTCATAAGTTGACTTTTAGAAACCCTAATTTGCACTTAAACATGTTTATACTTAACCAACATGTTAAAACACTTATACATCCCTTTTAACATCATATTAGCATCCATATGGCATGTAAATAAGTTCACAAAACATTGACAATAAGTAAAAATTCATTTTACATATTCAAGAGTACCCTAGATGGTGATTTAACTAAGTAAAGCATATGAACACATAAAATCTTAAATATGAATAGATTAAGCTTTTGATATAACCTTGTGTGGATGAGTAGAGAAGAGAATAACAATCACACCCTTGTGATTAACAACCTTGGCTTGAAAATATTAGGTGAAAACCCTAATTTCAACCAAAAACCCTAATCTTGCAATATCTTCTTAAAACCCTTTCAAAGCTTAACCAACCCTTCAATTCTTCTTAGAATACCTTAAGTATGATATGTAAACACTAATATGGTGAAATAAAATCAAACTATGGATTGTGTTTGCTAAGGGTTTTGAGCCGTGAGTTTGAGAGAGAAGGGAGAAAGAGTTTTGTGATTTTTGGTTAAGTGTTTATGAAAGAAAGAGTGAATGCATGTGCTATTTATAGTGTTTAGGAGATATTATGAAGATATTTGATGTCTAGAGGGAAGAGTATGCAACACATTAGGGTTGGAAGGACTAGGAAAGAAGGTGGAAGCTTACTTTGGATAAGAAAAGCTAGTCATGAGATCAAGTTGATGCAAGGTGCATGAATGGAGATATTTGTGAAGTTTCCTTGGTCTCATCTTATCTTCCTAGTCATACATACACGAAATATATGTATATGTATAAGTTAGATATGTATTTGATCATTTATATAAAGTATACTTGCATTATATAAAGTATAATGTAGCATAGACTTAGAAAAATGTATAACTTGTACCTGGTAGATTTATGATTTGAAATTCCTTCTAATGAATATGGATAAAGTGATAAATACTTGAAGTTTTAATTAAACTTTGAAGTATTGGGTTAATTTTGGGTATTTTCTGATGTTGCGCGTAGATAAGTTAGTGCTTCGGGAAAGGTATAAACGTACTTTATCGCGAAACGTAAACACTTAACGTAACCAATAAAAATAAAATGTGCAATGATAATAATTATCCTCTCAATAATCATATAACACTTGCTTGATGTAAACATTTAATTGTTTAATGCTCGTTTACATTGAATGATCATTTTTAGTTTACGCGATTTAACTTAACGTTTACAGTTTAAGAGAAAACGCGTAAAACCCTAAAAATAAATTGTGCATTGCATAATGTCATACAATGACCTAAAACACGAGGTGTTATACGAACCACCCTTAAGCTCAAGGTAAGCTTGTAATCTAAGATGGGACATGTGTATAAGCTAGATAGGGATGTGGAGAAGCTAGTGTATGAGTTGTATAAGCTAGGAAGTAGCTTTGGTGAGTTAGTTTTAGTCTTGGTATGCCGTGGGTACAAAAGAAGAAACAAGAGAACATGTGATCAATTTTATATAATAAAGGATGAAGATATTTGAAGAGAGGTGCTTGTAAGCAGCTAGGGAGGTAAGGTGCTTGTCATTGAGGTGCTTGGTTGCAAGGAAAACTTTCAAAATGGGTCACTTTGCAAAGGTTTTTGATTTCGGGTACATTAGGGCTCAATTAGGGTTTTCAAGCTTGAATTTCATATACATTTGATCAAGAATGATAGGTTACTGATCCTAAGACTTATATTAAGGATTATAATCAAAATTTGATAGGTGGTTTGGGTTAAAATGGGTAGAAAATGAGTAAACGGGTCAAAGTTTAATTTAGGGCATAATTAGGGTTTCTTGGATTTGTTTTGCTTATAGTTGGAGTGAATTGATGTAATGATGATGGAATATGATTGAGAATGTTGTACATTAAGTTATTACAACTTAATTGAGTGTTGGTTTGGGTTTACAATGGATAAAAATGAAGAAACGGGTCATGGTTTAGAAACTAGCTCGGTTTTAGGATTTAGGGTTTTGAATTAGGGTTTTGAGTGCAATAAGATGTATTAAAGCTTATGAATAGTATAATTAGGGTTTACACATTGTATATTGAGTGTAGTATCTTGTATACAAATGATGGTGAAGAAATTAGAATGAAAACGGAGGTAAAACGACTATTTTGGAGATCATGCTTAATGACTTGTAGATTGAGCTTTTAAAGACTTGTACCTTGACTTGAAGAGATTTTATATTTCAAATGAGATGTTATATTACTTGTACATATGCTTTAGTAGCTTGTGCAGTCACTTTAGATGTTAATCCTTCATGGAATTAGGGTTTAAAGGTATATGATAACGGTTTAAAGCCTGTTTTGATATAATGTTGCAAATGGTACCTTATATGAGTAATGTACCTTGTAAATATGATATTATGATATTAAATTGACATATTATGGTGTTTGCTTGACATATATGAAGATAGGATTGTCATATGTAGGTTGCCTGAGCCCGTTAACTTTAGTTATGCAAGAAATATTACATATTGAGATATTGGCAAAGTAAGTAATGTAATAAAGCAAAAAATTTCCCTGAAAAAGGTGAGTTCATATATAATTGATAGATTGTATATCATCTAACTTAATAGATGGATATTTACATTTATGAAAATTACGGGTTGTTATAGTCCCCCATCCTTACAGAAATCTCATCCCGAGATTTAATTGGATTTTGAAGTGATCATTGAAAACAGATGAGGACATTTGGCACGAATTTCGTCTTCACGTTTCCATGTAAACTCTGGTCCTCCTTTAGATTTCCATCATACTTTGACTATAGGAATATGACTTCGCTTTAGCTGCTTGATTTCACAGTCCATTATCTCCACTAGTTCTTCTACAATGGTGAGTTTGTCGTCGAGTTGAAGTTCTTTCATTGGAATAATAAGAGATTCATCGGATAATCATTTCTTGAGATTAGACAATGTGGAAAGTATTGTGCGATACATACTAAGCTCTTCACGGAAAGATCTAGGTGTATGCTAATGGGCCCAATTCGTCAAGAATTTTGAATGGTTCCAATGTATCGGGGTATTTATGCTCTTCCCTCGTTTTCCGCAATTGAAAGATACCTTACGGGGTGATACTTTTAACACTAACATGATCGCCAACTTGAAATTTAAAGCGCCTTCTAACTTAACCATTGGCAATCATCTTCTTTGTCGATCTCTTGCAGCTTGCAAGCATTGACGAATTTGTACGACTCTTTTCAGTGGTTTCTTGAATTATTTCTGGTCCCGTAAGTTGAGAATCTCCAACTTCGGCCCAGCA
Source organism: Tanacetum coccineum (assembly GCA_026074375.1). Lineage (NCBI taxonomy): Eukaryota > Viridiplantae > Streptophyta > Magnoliopsida > Asterales > Asteraceae > Tanacetum > Tanacetum coccineum. The sequence continues at coordinate 34,667 of BQNB010033195.1, forward strand.
AACAGGTGATCTACACTTTCGTCCATAAAGTGCTCTGAACGGTGTTGCCTTGGTACTGCCATGATAACTGTTATTGTAGGAAAATTCTACCAATGGTAAATGTTTATCCCATCCTTTCTTGAAATCTATAACGCAAGCTCACAACATGTCTTCGAGTGTTTGGATGGTTCTTTCACTTTGTCCATCGGTTTCAGGATGATATGCTGTATCATGTATAGGTTGAGTACCCAAACGCATTTAGCAATGCATTGCCAGTATCTGGATGTGGAAAGATGTGACAATCCGAGATATAGAGATCGTTACGCCATGTGAGAGACTATTTCTTTGATATATAATCTTGTAAGATTTTCCATACTATCAGTCGCTTGAGTGGGTATGAAATGCGCTGATTTAGTAAGGCGATCGACAATGACCCAGATGGTGTCATGTCCAATTGAGCTTTTGGGTAGCTTTGTAATGAAATCCATTGTTATCCTTTCCCATTTCCACATAGGAATTTCCGGTTTGTAAAATAGCCATATGGATTTTGACATTTGCTTTTAACTCTAGAAATGTCAAAACTATTTGCCAAACATATTTTGCGTTGATTGCCTTCATATGTAAAACTCCACCCCCCCCACCACTGGCCACAATAGAGTTTACTTTAATCTTGGTACACTTTTTTTTAGAACCCTGGTTTGTGAATAGGAATATTTTGATTTATGAGACTCATGCAGATTTATGTTTTCTTAAACCGCCAAAATAAGTGGAACCAGCTTTGGTTTTTGATACAACGAGTACCATCAGGACAAACGGCAAATCACTTTTCAAATGATATGTTCCATTCTTTTTTCTTTTTATCGTTGGTTCTGTTTTTGACATTTTCTTCTTTGAGGGATTCATTTTGAGCTTTGAGAATTTGAGATGGTAATTTTGGATGAACGGTTAAGATTAATGCTCGAACTCGGAGAGGTTTGATTCGTTTCTTTCGGCTTAAGACATCTACTACAACATTTGCCATTTTCGGGTGATAGCAAATTCACATCCTAGTCTGCGAGTTTCTAAACCATCGGCGTTGCCTCATATTCAATTCTTTTTGACGACAGGAATATGTAGAAGGCTCTGGTGATCAGAGTGAAAACTATACACTTTGTACCGTATAGGTAGTGTCTCCAGATTTTAAGACCGAATACCACTGCTCCTAATTCAAGATCATGAGTTGTATAGTTTTCTTTGTGAGGTTTGAGTCGTCTAGATACATATGCAATGACTTTTTCTCTTTGCATTAATACAGCTCCTAAGCCATGAAGAGATGCATAACAATAAATGACAAAGTCATTGTTTCCTTCTGGTAATGCTAAGATTAGTGATTCACAGAGTTTTTGTTTAAGGAGTTGGAAAGCCGATTCTTGTTCTTCGCCCCAGATATACTTCTTGTTTTTCTGGGTTAATTTAGTCAAAGGCTTTGCAATCTTTGAAAAACCTTAGATAAATCTTCGGTAATAGCCAGTGAGTCCTAAAAATTGACGCACTTCTGTGGGTATAGTGGGAGATGTCCAGTTCTTAACAACTTCAATCTTGGCAGGATCAACATGAAGTCCTTGATTATCAATGAGATATCCAATAAATTGCACGATACGAATCCAGAAATCACATTTAGAGAAATTAGCATACAATTTCTCTTTTCGGAGTAATTCCAAGATTATTCTTAGATGATTTGAGTGTTCTTCTTGTTATGAGAGTAGATAAGAATATCATCGATAAATACTATTGCGAATTTATCCAAATATGGTTTACACACACGGTTTATGAGATCCATGAATACAGCAGGTGCGTTAGTTAAACCAAATGGCATGACTTGAAATTCATAGTGTTCGTATCTTGTCGTGAAAGCAGTCTTAGGAATATCTTCGTCCCTTACTCTCAGTTGATGATAGCCTGATCTTAAGTCAATTTTTGAGTAAACGCTTGAACCTTGAAGTTGATCGAATAAGTCATCGATCCTGGGTAATGGGTAACGATTCTTTATGGTAAGTTTATTCAATTCTCAGTAATCGATGCACATTCTAAAAGATCCGTCTTTCTTTTTAACAAATAAGACAGGAGCTCCCCAAGGCGATGTACTTGGTCGGATAAAACCTCGGTCTGTTAGTTCTTAAAGTTGGTTAGATAACTCCTGCATTTCTGAAGGAGCCAATCTATAAGGTGTTCGGACTACAGGTGCTGCTCCGAGAATTAAGTCGATTTGGAACTCTACTTGGCGAATAGGAGGAAGGCCAGGTAGATCTTTAGGAAAAACATCTGAAAATTCTTTGACTACGGGGATATCTTCTAGTCTTTTCTCGTCTGATTTCTTTTCCATTACTTGGATCATGAAAACTTGACAACCTCGGGATATATACCTTTCGGTTTTTATACAGGATATGAGATTTAGTCGAGTTTTACTTTGATCACCTCGAATGATTAGAGTTTCACCGTTGATAGGAATGTGAACGACTTTCTCGTCACAGAGAATTTTGGCATGATACTTGGACAACCAGTCCATACCAATGACAACGTCGAAACTACCGAGTTTAATTGGCATGAGATCGATTTTGAAAGGTTGATTTAACAAAGTTAAAGTGCAGCCTTTGATAACGGTGTTTGTGCTTACTAAGTTTCCGTCAGCCATTTCGATATCATAAAAGGTATCTATTGTAATAGACGGAATATTTAGCATAGAGGCAAGAGATATGGATATAAAGCTTCTATCAGCTCCAGAGTCAAACAATACTTTGGCTAAATGCTGATTTAGAAGAAACGTACCCGTAACCACGTTCGGGTCTTGATGAGCATTGATGAGGCATTCTTTATTCTTCATCAGCATGTAGGCTCTCCTTCAGGGCCATTTGATACTTGTTGGGTGCTTGTCGGCCCGGTGATTTGGGTGTAATAATTACCTTTTTCTCGGGGGGAGGGGGGGGGCACAGGCAGGGGGGGGGTAGACAACAACCTGTTAGGCTAGTGAGTAGATGGTACTTTCTAGTGGCGTGGCTTCTTGCTTCATAACATTGTCTTGCTCAAATTCCCTGCGCGCTGTTGCAAATATTACGGGGAGTTTTTGCCAGTACAAGGGTCCGGTGTGATGGAGGATTACATCTCTTGCACGAAAGGGAAGGTCGCCGTTCCAACCTATGTATTCAGAGTGGAGTAACAGCATAAGCTCTAACAGCTTCTTGCCTTCGGTTTTGTTGTAGTTGGTGATTGTTGTAGCGATTGTTGGTGTTGGTGTTGCGGTAGTTGTTGTTGCTGCGGGAGTTGTTGTTGTTGTTGAAAGTTCTTCTGTCATCAAACTTTCGTTTGTTGTCACTCGACACTTGCATTGGAGTATGCTTGGTTACTTGATCCATTAGCCTTTGAGCTATGTTAATGGCTTCCTCTAAAGTTTGAGGTTTAGAGGCAGTAATATTTCCTTTAATGCTTCGAGGTAGTCCCCCGATGAAAGCTTCCAAGAGTTTCTCGGTGTTTGGCACCATATTCGGACATAGGATTGTTAATTCTTGGAATCTTCTAACATAGGGTTTAAGATCATTTCCCTTTACAATCAGATTGTAAAGTTCTTCTTCCATCTTTTTGATCTCAGTCCGGGGGCAATACTTGTTCATTAGAAGCTTTTTAACTCACTCCAGGTGATTTGATTAGCTTGCACTACTCCCATAGGCTGGGCATATGCATTCCACCAGGACAAGGCATCGTCAGTTAAAGTACCAGTAGCAAATGTTACATTGTTTTCTTCAGCACATTTGCTTCGAGAGAATATTGATTTGGTTCGTTCAAACCAGCGGATAAGGCCCACTGCTCCTTCCGTACCATTAAAGTAGAAAGGTTGACAGCTGATGAACTCTTTATAGTTTCCCGTTTTCACTGCAGGAGTTCCAGTAGGATTGGTGTTCCTGTTGGGATTACTAGCACTTGCCGTTGTTGCAGCTTGAGCTTCTAGAGCCGTAGTGACACTGTCAGCAACTAGCTTTCTAATGGCAGCTTGAGTCATAGCGGGAGCTTCCGATGTTGATGCTCTTTTTGGAGGCATTCTATCAATAAAAGACAACACGCAATAAGAATGATATCACAAGTTTAGAAAGTGTAAAACGAGTAAAGCCAAGCATTTTAACATGAGGAGATCTAATGTATTTATGTGAACAATAAGGAGATAATGATGCATTAGATGGATGAATTGATGAATTGAAAATATGAGATGAATAAAGCGGTATAAAGGAACAACAAGGTAGATAACGGGATTGCCTTTATAATTAAGACAACTTTTCCTTAGTACTAATACATAGTCAAGATTAAGACAAGTTTTTTTTAATTTAAACACAACATTCCTGTGGCTAGGTTAAAGCAACAACGGAATTTAAATTAGAAGCCGGATGATCATTCCATACAAGAGTTCTTGAGTCGATGAATAGGGGAGTTCTCTCTCGAGATTTTCTATGTCCCTGCTTGTGATAGTAATTCATGGTCTTGATAACGTCTCACCAATTAATTAACTTCTGAAACGGCTAGAGGAGATCTTTATGGTTGCTTATTCATTTGTTTCCTCTGAAGTTTTGTGATCTGGGCACGCGCTTGCTTGAAGTACAGCTTCCAGAGGCGTCAAAAATCTTGTTTGGATAAATTTATTCGTCTTTTCAAACCTTTGATGCCAATGGATTCAATATATTCAATAGCTCGATGGGGATGCATCAAGACTATTTAGATATCCAAATTGTTCTTCAATGTCGTTCAATAATCTACTAGTTTGAATTTTCGAGAGGTTCCACCTATCTCAAAGATCTGAGGTTGGGAAGAGGTAGAAAAAGATGATCGACTTGGTTTCTTTGGTGAAAGAAGTCCTTTCGGAAGAAAGAATTCTTGGGGTTTAGGAGGTATGATAATTGGAGGCGGGATAGGTGTGTAGGTTCCGATTTAATGCTTCACTTCATAACCCGAACACGAAAACAAGAAAAGAGATAGAGAGAGAGACGAAATGTAGAGAGAGAGAAGAGAGAGAGTTGAGAGAGAAAAGAAAAATTATATTTTTAGAAAAATAAAAACTAGATATTTTCATATGAAAATATCTATATATATATTTAGATATTTTAGAAAATATCTAAATATATATATACCCCTACACATTTAATGTGACGCACGGGATATATAACTAGGACCCGGGCTCGGGTTTTGTTTGGGAATAACCCCGAAACATATACAATATTAATATTATTTTATCGAGCCCGATTCCCATATATCCCTGGTTTACAACATTAACATAATTAAAGACCGAAGCTCCATCGTGAGTGTACCGAGCTTCCTTGTCGAACTCACTAAATTGAGGCTAACAATCTCGCCCCTAAGTGAGGTCTTGAATGCACGAGAACGAACATTCCTTTATTGACGACAATAAAATTGAGGCTAACAATCTCCCCCCGAAGTTAGTTTTTCATTTATGACACTTCTTCATGATACAAAATGAGATTGCTTTGGTCGTTAAGCACAGTGTTTTCTTGTCTTTGTCTTCGTTGTATGATGAGGCTTGTTCCTTCAAGGCTTTTGATCTTGACTTTGAGCCTTGTCATTTGTCTTTATTCAGTCTTTGCCATCTTGCGATCTTATTGTCTTTGACCAACATGCTCATACTTTTTGCATTATCTTGAAAGCTCCAAATCATGATTTCGCGAAAGTCCTTTGTCATTAAATCATTAGCTTTCTAGATAGTCTGTCTTCGTTAGATTGACATATTTGAATGGGTAATTGAGGGTTGTCGTTACCACCGTTTGACCTGCATGTTTACGTTAGTGATAAACGAGAAAATTGATTTGAAAATCAATCAACGTGTCACTCGTTAAAGAGTTTTTGTAACACATCGAGAGTGTCATGTTTTTATCAAAATTCATCAACCGTCAATTCATTTACTGGACCAAATCGATATCCAGTTGTCACAAGTTTGATTCATATAGAATCTCGCAAGTCACCTACCGCAGTGCTGTTTGATGATGACACTGGAAGGATTTCCATTCGTCATTGTAAATACTAAAGAGTATCACTCTGAATGTTCTGGCAAATATCACAATGATATTGCGTAGGACTCTTGATAACAGCTTGTGAACCTGATGATGTTCAACAAGTGTTTGAAATGGAATGTGTCCTAACGAGATTTTGATTGATCTCTTGGCTCCTAACTCGATTAAGTGCATTTTGATTTAGACTCGTAGGCCTGGAGCAGTTTGCAACTATTCAATATCAACAATCTCGGAATGAGATGTCAATAGATAACGTGTGTATCTCCGTGACAAATGAGACAAGTTTCTGTTGAGAGAAACTCGAATGGCTGGGAAGGGTTGTGCATTGCATCACTGGGTCCATGATGTCATTTTCAATACCCAGCAAGTCATCTTGTATTCTGATAGCAGATGTATTGACCCGGTTTCTTTCTGCCAGGTTAAAAGTTGTGTGGAGGGCTCTTTCATTAGACCCTTTATCCATACATATCTTTTTAAATTCTTTCCAACGCCTTCAATGCTTACCAAGACGTCAATACTAACACCTTGTTGTGATTATATCCATGTTAACACAATCTTTAGTCGGCATTATTCCCATTTTCATTCATCACAAACAGACCTTAAGGACCTTCTATTTCTAACTTTGATTATCTTGGGTTAGATCCTGAAACCCCGGTTTCAGGTTGGATCATAGGATGATTCTAACCTAACCACCTTATGAATCAGAATCGTCGTAAATTAAGATGTTGTTGTTAATAAGATCGATACCACAAAACCTTTTCTTACGTTCAGCACTTTGATCATTATAGATCATATTTTAAATACATTTTCACGCCCTTATTTTAAATGAAAAAAACACTTAGTTTTTTGAAAATACCTTGTGATTAAAATAAGTCTTGAAAAGCTGTAGGGAGAAAAATATGGTCTGCATGAATGGTTTGGAACAGATTTGATAATGTTTGGAATACATAAGAATTGTCGTGTTGATGTATCCAAGAACCATTAAACTTTGTTTTTCGAAAAAAAAAACTCCCCCTCGAAAAAATAGGACCAATTGATAATTGTTGTCTTATTGAAAACAACACTGAGAGGGATGGAGTGGTTTGAACACAACAATTTGAAAGATTATGAATTGTCATCGAGAAATTCTTGAAAAATTTATGTTCAGCCTTTTTGAAAACCCGATGTTAGAGACTACTCTTCTAACGGTAAGGGTAAGCTCACTGAAACTACACTTTCCTTTCTTGAGCTAAAAACATTGAATTCTTGTAAGAACAACAGCTCAAGACCGAGAAACGTTAATTTATCTCGATTGTAGATAAGTTATAAACCTTCCTTAATTTGAAGTCCGGGTTATGTACTGACAATTTGCACATAAGTCCCCCCCCATTTAGAAAATTAGAATGATGACATGTTTGAACTATTTGCAACTCTCGCTCAAACTTCATTTACACACTCCGTGACAATGTTAATCGACATTTCAAAGCACAGTAAAGGATATCGGGAATCCCCAAGAGACATGTCGAAGATTCCTTTTTGGAAATTTTCCTGATTTTCCTGATTTGTATTTCTTTTTTGAAGTTATATATTTTTGTATTTGCTTTTCTCACAAATATGTACATGGTGATGTTTTGATGATGATATCAAGCCAGACTCAATTGTCAGAACCTCCAATTCCGCTGGAGTCAAACAACTCATACCATCCTTCTGACAAGATTACTACTTAAACCGATCCTCAGGGAAGGCCTTTCGTAAACAATGTCAGCTAATTGGTATTCAGTTCTGACAAAATATAATTCAATTATAACCATTTTCAACACTGTTTCCTTTATGAAATGGATACCGATTATGATGTGCTTTGTTTCGCGAATGTTGTACGCGGAGTCATGAGATTGCTATGGCTGACTGAGAGTCGCAATACAATGGTATTTTGTTGTAGTAGAAGCCATAATCTTGAAGTTTTTGTGTCCTCATCCACATTACTTGAGCACAACTTGCTAGATAACGCCACATAAACATCTGCCTCTGCTGAAGACATTGCAGTGCAGTTTTGTTTCTTTGAACATCCAGGCTTACAAGTTTAATCCACCAAGGAACAGTTGCCCTCCAAAGTGCTTTTTTCGAGTTATCAAGGCATCCCGCATGATAGCGTCTGAAAATGCTATTCGTTTTCAAAGCAGAATCCTTTGATACCAGAGTCCCATGTTAATGGTACCCTTTAGGTAATTTAAAGAATTCTTTTAACCTCCTTGAGGTGCTTTTGAGTTGGTCGTAGCTGATAACGTGCACAATAAGCTATACTGCATGCACTAAGTCTTGTCTACTTACTAGAATGTCCAAGTACATGAGATGACCTGATTTTACTAGACATAATTCAGATTGTGTCCTACGGGTTCATCACTCAAAAGTCTACATCTAGTTTGGGTTTTGTAGCCAATGGTGTACCAATGGAGTGACAGTTGTCCATATTATGCTTTTTTAGAATCTCTAAAGCGTACTTGGCCTGATTGATAAAATAACCTTTTCGGGGAACTCGGTGGAATCAGAAGTCACTAAAAAATTCATCTCTCCCCCCATTAGGAACAATACAAACTCTACTGTGCATTAATTTTCAAATCGTTTTGAATATTTTAGGATTTGTGGATCAAAAATTATGTCATGAACGTAAATCCTGCACAAGTAAGAATATCCTCCCCTATATTTATCTTGAATAAAAGTAGGTTCAATTGTAACTTTAGTAAAGCCTTTGGACATTAGGAAGTTGGATAGTTCATCTAACCAGGACTCTTGGGTAGCTTTGCTTAAATCCCTACAGGCTTTCCTCAAATAGGTAGACTTTCACGTGGATGATCTGGATCAACGAACCCTTCTGGCTGAGCAAGTAAACCTCTTCCCATCAGTGGACATTAAGAAATGCCCGTTTTCACGTCCATCTGATAGATTGTAAAAGACTTGTGTGCTGCGTGGGGCAAAACAAAAATCCGACAGCTTCCCAGCGAGCACCTGAGCAATAGGAATTCTTCAAAATCAATACCCTCTTCCTGACTAACCTTTAGCACAAGTCCCCCGTGCTTTGTTGCGAATACAAAGTCTGATCTTCACCTACTTAGTTCTTCCATAACCACTTTAGCTTTATAATTATCATCTGCCCAAATGTTTGTCGACTAGATCCCAACTTTTAGTCTGTCGAACCGTGATTGAAGATCATCATGCATTGCTTCAATCCTTGCAGAATCAGCCATTGCCCTCCCTTAATGTTCTTACGAATCAAACATACTTACCCAGTGAGCGCCAGACATACAACATATTTCAGGATCTGTGGCAAGCTGTCGTCTTGTTTGAACTGGCATTGGTTGGATTTCCACGAACATGTTCTAATGGATGATCTACTGGTCCACGGGAAATCATGACTTTGTGGATGAAATGATGCACATACGGTATTATCAATGTTGCGTGCGGAAGACTCACCAATCTTCTTGTACCCTGTGTACAAAAGAGGATTGGATAAATTCATCTTCTTGAAATGATGCATCGGTGCATGATCATTGTTGTTTTCCTCAGCGAGACCTTGTGTGGTTTGATCGTAATATTCTTCAAGTAAAGGAATCTGAAGAAATTCTAAACCCTTGATGTGACGAATCTGTCTTTTCTGCTGAAGGAAACAACCTTTTGTCTTTGGGGCAAACGGGGTCAAGATGTCATATCTGACCATTTGTCCGCTTTGAGGAACGAGGCCTGAAAAGACATTTTCCCAACAGACATCTCTTGTCGTTGAGGTCGAGGTTCTAACTGTTGATGATCAGACATCATTCTATCACCACAAGTTTCCATCAAACAAGAGGATATGAATTACTCATCAACTATTAAGCGTGTTCTCTTGTTGTAAAGCACGATATCCTTCGCTAGTAGAATATCCCACATGACAACATGGATCCCCCTTTTTCTTTCATCTTATCCAGATTTTCCCCATCTTTAGTTTATGAAATCAAGTGCAACCAAAAGATGTGAAGATGTTTTAATGAAGGTTTCTCTGTCATTGATGAATTTGATATGCGTCTTCTCCATTCCATGAGTGTATATGATGATTGATCGGTTTTCTGAGTATAGCATATGGCGGTTGTGCAACTGCTTCAATGTCCCAAAATGAATAATTGAAGCTTAAGAAGCTGAAAGCATTGGTTCGAAGCAGCCTCAACAGAAGTAACGGAGTTTCGTCTTCGACAGTAACGCCGTTCTGTTCAGGTGTTCGAGGAGTGGAAGTTTGATGTTCAATGCCTTCTTCTTTGAAATAAGGCATGGAGTTCTGTCAAGAATTTACGAGCCTCTGTCCGTAACGAACATAATAACTTGGCTTGAAGATTGCGTTGAATCATCGTGAGAAAGTCTTTGAGAACTTCTGGTGTTTCATCCTTGGATCGTAGAAAAAGAGTCCAAGTGTATCTTGAATAGTCATCAACAATCACCAGAATATACTTCTTCCCATTTATGCTTGCAACTCGCATTGGACCACACAAGTCCATGTGAAGCAAATTTAGCCTTCCTTTGGAACTAGGAACTGCTTTTGTCTTGAATGAACTTCTTTTTGCTTTACTCATTCACAAATGAACAAAGTTGAATCCTTGACATATTTCAACCTTGGGGTAACCCTGTCACAACCTCATTCTTTGAGAGTAAGGTGGATTGTAATCGAAGTTCAGATTAAAAGCCCGTTCGATGCCATAGAACCATTGCTTGAGTTTGGTAACAACTTTAGCCAAGAAACAGATTGGTCGTTGATGATGTTGTTTCTTGAAGAGATATTGTGTAGAGATCAGATCCACGATTACCAGTTAGTAAATCATTTCCCTGAAGATCTCTCACAAAACAAGTAGATTTCCTGAAAGCAACCTCCAAATCAGCATCACAGAATTGACCAACCGAGAAAAGATTGTGATTGAGGCCTTCGACGTAATAAACCCGTTTGATCGTGACATTCCCTTGAATCAGATCTCCATAACCAAGAATAGGAGCAAACTGAACATTGCCAAAATTAACAGAACCCAGCAAATTTCTCCACAAAATTACACAAAAGCTTAGATTGATTGCCCCGTACATTCTTGTGCTCCAGATTCAACAAGAATAGAATAGGATTTGTACAATCGCAAGAGACTTAGAGGAACGATGGAATATTGTAACAAATTGGATCTATGAAGTTTATACTTCAAAACATTAGTAATCCATGAGACAAATGTCTATAGTTGGGGAACTAATATTTGATGAAACATCATCTTTCCTAACCTTAGGCATCCATATGTCTTTTGGACCTAAGAGGCTTCTGTGTCCATTAAAACCCTGAGGACATCTCTTAGCTATCCACCATTTCCATTACCCTGATTTGTTCCTCATACACACTTCTTATAGTAACTCCTTGGATATCCTGAATAGTGGTATCTGATGCAGGACCTAGATGTATATACGAGTATGGGTTGTGCAACAAGATTACTTATCGCTTTTCTCTCGGTCTTTACTAGCACTAATAGCACTACTTGCGGCTTTCTTATTCTCTAAAAGCATTCACGTCTTCAAGTAATCGAAAACCAAGCATCATGATTAAGAATTAAACACACTGAACACATTTTTCCACATTCCTCCTGCACAAACAGCATTTACATCGAAGTTCTGGATTTGAACTAAACTGTCATTACAAACCAGTTTACAGACTTTGTTTTCTTATATCTCTCTCTCATCTTTAGAAATCCTATGACAGGGGTGGGATCTTGCTGCCGGGTGGGGGGACGCATCATTGTAAGACTCTCGCTATGAGACTAATGTTTGGCAACACCTTATCTTTCACTTGATAGCTCTTAAGCTGTGGTCTGCTAACACTAGTAGTGTGAATTACTCCTAAAGATTTAGACATCTAAGGATTAGTATTCCTAGAAGCATGAGGCAACTGTGGTGTTCTAGTTTGTGTTGTGGTGGAGGCAATTCTATACATTCCTGGTTTAAGCAACATTTGTGTTTCGAACCGCTTGGTTTCTTTTCTGAGGCAAATTCTGTTGAGTGACTGTTTTAAATAAACCATTCCGACACAATTATTTTTATTAACCGAATGTTTCGTTTGAAAGACATCTCATTTCCAGAGAAATATGAAAAAGGAGTCGGTTTCCAAAAACGATGGTTTTGGGAAATTCCGTTGAGCATTTGGCTTGTCCGAACAAAGATGGTTTATCAAACCGAGTTCCACAGACATTCCATTTGTTACCAGAATGAGTTTTCCTTAAACGTCATTTATCATCTCCATGTTCTTGTCTTTAGCAATTTGAAAGCTTTCAAATCTTGTATTTCATGATATTGTTCACGTTCTTTCGAAATACATTTGAAGCATTTTTCTTTTGCTAACTGGGGTAGTTTTTCCATCATCGTTCTTACAATGTTTGTAAAAGAAAAGTTCAAGAGGGAAATGAGTGTTTATTCAAGTTTAGCAAAACTTATTAACAAATTATTTGAAACTTCTTTGTTAAACAGAATTTCAGTTTGTTTCGAAAGCTTTTGTGCAAGACATTCACATTCTTTGACTGTTTATGAAGATATAAGCATTGCAATTTTCAAGTATTACATATAAATCAGACAGAGAAATCAAATATGGAACATGGTAACATCTTAGACACACACTCTTCGAGAAGTAGATCATATAGTTTGAAAAATCAGCCATTTTCAGATTCAAGTTCGACAAAGTCCTTTTCAAAGGAATTAACGTACTCCTAATCGTCATTCAATTCTCTTTTAGTTCATGATTAAAACAATGACTTTCCTAGTATTGTTTTATCTGAAGAGGCATAATAAGATTTTGATCAAAACTTCCATACTCATAGCAGTTGGGTTAGGAAATGCACTACTAAATGATTATGACCACGTTTTGCTTTGTTGGCAAATTATTCTAAAGTGATTTCGTATTGAGGGAGATGTCATTTCGTTATTAAGTAGTCTACTTTACTAATGGATTTAGGACATGGGTAGAAAGCCAACGTTTTAGCAATGTTTGGTGTTGTCCTAACAAACGTATTTACTCCATAAAACATATGTCTTCCAACTTCTTTAGCGCGTTCCAACTGATCAATATAGCTTTGGATGGTGGTTATGAAAGTTTCATTCATAAAGACTGTTTTGATATGTGTATATTAATAAGGTTTTCACTTGGATCTTTATCCAATTTTGACTACTCTCCTTTTCACAAGAGTCACTGTGTCTTCCCATCGGGGCAAAATCTGTTTGCAGGATCAGAAGTATCATAATGGAACCCTCATACAAACGAGAGCTTAATCAGATTGAGCTTTCTTGAGTACGCTTTGGATTAGCAAGCGAGTGTTGTGATCAAACCTATGATACGTTTGCGCATCATTGGAGTGCTAACATGTGAATGGTCTGAAAAAAAAAAAATTTGTGACATGATTGCGTTTAAAGAATTTCATTAAAAAACGTAATTTGTTTTGTCCATTTCATCATCGTGTTCAATGTCTTTTCCACCTTCCTTAATCTTTAAATCCGAATAACCTTAGTTTTCTCTTTTGAGCATTGACGCTTCAAATTGTGACCTAGTAACAGACTCATTTTACTAGCATCACTAATTCTGATTGACAACTGAAATTTGATAGTTTAGTTTTTAAACCCCTTTTATGTCAATGTCTTTAAGAGACTAAATAGTTCCTAGATTGTCATTTAACTTGTTTGAAGTATTTTATACTCACTGTCGTTAGGTCATTAAGGGCCAGTGTACATACCATCTAAGCTCAGTTTGTTTGGTCTTAAAGTGCAATCAGAGAAACTAATCCCGACTGCTAGTAAAGCCTCGCCCCAGAGCCCTCAAGACTCAACAAGGTAAGTTTTTGTCACTCCTTCAGTTCTGAGTTAATGATGCGTTTGCTTTCCTTTAATTGCTTTAAAATCTGTTTGTTTTTTCCTCTGTTATCTAGAGTCAATTAGCAATTAAATTACAAGCGCAACACGCTCATTCAACACATTCAGACCGCATTTTGATCAACCTGATTATCATAAGTACAATATTTGATTGAATAGAATGACATTGCTATCACCCCATCTCCAAAACATATGTGTCGATAATGTATCAGGTTTTGCTCAGAAAGTCGTCTCACATTGGCAAACACAAGACAAATTCATCAGATTGTACCTGTTCCAAGGGCGTATCAGTTGAACATGATTCCACAGGTGAGACTCCTGGATCTTGTTGCCATGTAACTGTATGTGCTTCCAATTCTTGTTCATCAATCTCTCCATCCGTGCCTCTAGCCAATCAGCTTGCTCACTCGATGTGGAACACCATTGTTCAGCTTGTTTGACATCATCATCTCTCCTTTATACGCGTAGTCCCTTTAACCCGCATTTTGGCATCCACTGCATTCCCATGGTCATAGTGTCCAACAAAAAGTTTGGCCTTGCAGATAAAGCATTGTATCCCAGTCATTAGCACTACCGATTGCCTACTGATTCCCTAAGCCCCAAGCACACTGTGACCTAGTCCTTAGGACTTTCCAAAACTCTTGCCGAATGACGAGATTGTCATTGTTATAAACTTGGTGTGGTATCTTCAGACTTGTTCGTCGAGTTTTGAAGAAGTTCATAGGTTGTTGTTGGTAAGGTTTGTACACTATCTTAAAAACTTAGCAAGGTAGTGGCCAAGTTCTTTTGCATATCCTTATCCCTCCGAGCTTGTTTCTGGATCACTTGTCTTCCTCAGAACTAACTGACTCACATTGAGGAGTAACTGGTTTGGCATCTCTTTGGCCTTTGTGTCTGGTAGACTGCCCTTGTTCGTAAAGTGAAAAAGATTGCTTGAATGATGGTGCATTCGAACTTTGAGGTAAGGTGCCTCAAAAGTAGTTATCTTAATTTGGTTGAGCAGCCGCAAGAAGTGCTAATGATTTGCACTCTGGCTATTTTCTCAGAACGATTCATATAACTTCCTTTTGAAACTGCTTCAGAACGTCAAAAACAGCTTGTGATATGAGACCGTGTCCTATTCTTGACTCTGCTTGATGACAACTGTCACAAAATCTTGACCACGTACTGGTTTAAGTTGTAGAAGAAAATAGAACATTTCACTTGCATTGTGAAAACTTGCAAGTTGTTCTTGTCAACTCATTCATCAGTTTATAAAATCGGGAGTAATAGGACTCCATGGATTCTCCATCTCTAGAAGTAAATTTCCCAAATTCCCAAAATAGATTGGTCTTCACATCTTGTACGTTCAACGATTCCCCTTGTTGTAGCCTTTCAATGGCTGTCCA
The DNA here is from genome assembly GCA_026074375.1 of Tanacetum coccineum. Classification (NCBI taxonomy): domain Eukaryota; kingdom Viridiplantae; phylum Streptophyta; class Magnoliopsida; order Asterales; family Asteraceae; genus Tanacetum; species Tanacetum coccineum. The sequence continues at coordinate 49,950 of BQNB010033195.1, forward strand.
CATCTCCTTTGCTGTGTTACATGCATCAACAAGTTGAGGTAAATTCATCCCCAATACCTACAGAATCCAGAAAACTAGCTTCCTTTCAGCTTTTGAAAGTAAAGTTTGTTCTCTGCTGTCATGTTGTGTATTGTCTCTACTTCTTCATGTGCAGCTACTGGTAGAATGTTCTCTGCTGCTTCAACTGCTGCAATGAGTACGTTCGTAGGTAAATATGGACCGTCAAAGATGCATTTTCTCAGATATTCACCATTCGATTTAGTGTCAAGGTATCGTAGAAAACGCGAATGCCACTGAGAATATCTCCCTCCTGGTCCAAGGCATCGTGGACGCTCTTTTGAAACCAGCTGCCATTATAAATTTATTGCATTTGGGTATCTGTGGAGGATGTGTTTACTGAGTAAACATATGAATGACTAGTTTAAGGGGAAAGGGGGGGGGGGATGAATTAAAAGTGTCGGAAAGATTTTGTTGGATCTTAAGTGATCTGATGTGATTAAAGTTGTGGTTTGTAAGCAATCACGTTCACAAGAGGCGGGAAGTTTACACGTCTAATGATAAAACCGATAAATGAATTAACGGGAATTTTTACAAATCAATAGAAAACCGTGAATGATTTGAAGCGGAATCCGCGGCCAAAAATTCCCAAAAAAAACTGAAAAATGTCAAAAAAATCATAGAAAACAAGCTTTTTGGGCCTCGAAAAATCCTTAACCTGCCTAAGGGTAGATACAGCGTGATCCGTCTCGTTTTTCTCTTCGATTTGAGAGGTCACGGGCCTTAAACGGAGTTACGGATCAAAAGTTATGGCTGTTTTACTGAAAACCCTTTTTGTCACACAAAAAAATTTCGTTCGGTCCAAAAATTCGCATCGTTCGAAAATATGCCTCGCTCGATTCGCTTTGTTCGATCCGCTCGTATCGATCCGCCCTCGTTCGATCGCCTAATCGTGATCGATCGCTCGTAATCGAGTCGCGTCGATCGATCGCTCGTATAGATTCGCTCGTTCCTGTCCGCAAAGACGTTCGTCGCTTGTTCGAGTCCGCTAGTTCGATCGCTTGTTCGAGTCCGCTAGTTCGATCGCTTGTTCGAGTCCGCTAGTTCGATCGCTTTTGTTCGAGTCCGCTCGTTCGATCGCTTGTTCGAGTCCCCGCTAGTTCGAATCGCTTTGTTCGGATTCCGCTCGTCGAAATCGCCGCGATTGTCACCCGTTCGAATCCAAAACGATTCCCTCTCGTTCGATCCAATCGATTTTTACTCGTTCGATCGATGTTTTATTTTCGCTCGTCGAGATTTTTAGAATCGTTCTCCATCGAAAATTTCCGCTCTTCCTTTTATTTTCACATCGTTGTCGATGCCAACGTTTTGCAACACCCAAAATGAGCCACGAAATAAAAATGCTTACCGAGTGCCACAAATAACCCAACGAAACTGCCGATCCGTATAAGCTTATCACAACAAAAAAAAACCACGAAATCCACCCGAGGCGATTGATACCAATTGTAGGTTCCGATTTAATGCTTCACTTCATAACCCGAACACGAAAACAAGAAAAGAGAGAGAGAGAGAGACGAAATTGAGAGAGAGAGATGAGAGAGTTGAGAGAGAAAAGAGAAAAAGAATTTTTAGATATTATGAAATTAGATATTTTCTAAATAAAAAAAATATCTATATATATTTAGATATTTTAGAAAATATCTAAATATATATATACCCCTACACATTTAATGTGACGCGCGGGATATTTAACTAGGACCCGGGCTCGGGTTTTGTTTGGGATTAAACCCGAAACATATACAATATTAGATTAACTATCGAGCCCGATTCCCGATATTATCCTGTTACAACATTAACTAATTAAAGACCGAAGCTCCATCGTAGAGTGACCGAGCTTCCTTGTTCGACTCAATAAATTGAGGCTAACAATCTCCCCCGAAGTGAGGTCTTGAACACGGGAACGAGCTTCCTTTGTTGACTCAAATAAAATTGAGGCTAACACCGAGGCATAAGATGAGACCAAATATGCTTTTGACATTACTATAAGAGTTACTAATGTCACTAGTCTCATAAATCTAAGAGTTTCATTCCATGCAATTAATGCTCATCGCTTACCTCTTGCCCCACTTGTTTACACGTTGGTCAAAACTTTTGTAATAAATGGGAGGTCTAGCTGGATATTAGTCTTATTAGTAATTAGTTGGGTAGTTAATTCTTTTAAGAATTTAATTATTGACAATACTAATAATTAAACTTTTTTTGATTGTAGATGACTACCTCCGTAGTTACCAATTTGGTTTTTAGGGGTTTCTTCGAGAAACAAAAATTAACTGGACCTAACTTTACTGACGGGTACGGACAACTTAGGATTGTACTATAAGTTATGGATAAGTTGGATTACCTAGAGCAGCCAATTCCTCCTGTTCTTGTCCCAGCTCAAGCTGGTCAGCAAGTTGCCCCAGAAGCTCTTGTAGTTCATGCTGCATGGGTTAAAGGAGCAAAAGAGATTACTAGAATTATTCTCATGGCTATAGAACCATAGATCCGACTAGATCTAGAAAACCTTAGTGCTTATGAGATGATA
>BQNB010033196.1:4125-46561 GCA_026074375.1 Tanacetum coccineum
AAGCTTTTCGGGAAGCTTTTTGAGGAGCATCGCCGAGCAATTCTCGTTCAACGGTATCTTAGCTAACTCAAGCAACTTTTCCTTATTCATGAGCAAACTCTTAATCGTAGGAGCAAATCTTGGCATCAAAAGTAAAGCATCAGCGAAACTTATGTCAAAACGCAAATCTTGAAACATTTGAAAAATCTTCTCCATTTGATTCGAAGCTTTGTCATGAGATTTTTCTTGATTTAGTCAAGAAGGATATGGAATATGTGGCTTAGGTAAACTCTTCGGAACATCGGGTTCCGGAATAAAAATGGGGGTAACCAGAGGTGGGATTTGAGCAGTACTTTCTTGGAAATTTGTTTGCTCTTTATCCGTTGTCTCCTTGGTTTCTTGTTCCACTACCTTTTTAGGAGAAAGATTAGTAGGAATCGAGGGTCCCTCGTAAGCAACACCACTTCGAGTAGCGATCGCTTTCATCTCACCCTTCAGGTTTGGAATGGTATTACTCGAAAGAGTACCCGAAGTTGAGGCTTGGTTTTGAAACAATCCACAAATCATGTTTTGCAAATTAGTTTGAAAAGCATTTTGTTGATTCATCATGACAGCTTGTTGAAATTTTATCGTATTTTGAATTTCATTCTTAAGGTCTCCTTTCAACGAGTTGATTTGATTTTACATGTTTCTCAACATTTGATCGTTATTTCTCTTGTAACTCGAAAAATTATTTGAAATCTCTTGTTGAACTTGATTATTAGGCACTTGAAAAGGTTGGTTTTGAAATCCTTAGTTTTGAAAATTCAGAACATGATTATTTTGATTTTGAATACCTTGATTTCCATGAAAATTATTTCCCTGATTAAAATTATTCCCTTGACCTTGATTTTGATTAAACCTATTTTGACCATTGTTTTGCACCGGAGCAAAACCTGGTGGTGCCATTTGATTACTAACACGGTTTAGAGGGTTAACTTGATTGTAAGTACCCGTGGTCGCACAAACACTAGCCTGATTTTTATCGGTAGTTAGACAATTATACCAAGAATGGGCACCTCCACAAGTAACGCAAGTTTCCTCAACCGCTTTAACCGGAGCGGGAGTGACAACTTTCTTAGAAACAATCTCGACTAAGGTCGAAAGTTGATCCGCAAGCTTATCAATTCTCTCATCCGTTTTGCTAACATTCTCCCTAGAAGTCGTATTCATCCTAGAAGCATTTGGTTTGTTTCGTGAATAACGTACTTTTGATTTATTCTCAATTATATTCAAAGCTTCTCTAGTCGTCTTACTCAAAAGATTTCCACCCGCCGCGGCATTTAAGGAGTCTTGATCGTTGTCGTTTAAACCGTTATAAAAGGTATCAACTTGAGTTAACTCCGTAAATCCGTGGTGAGGACAAGCTCTAAGCATTTCCTTAAATCGTTCCCACGCTTCACTAAAAGACTCATCGAATTTTTGGGTAAATCGAGAGATTTTATTCTTTAAGTGAGTGGTCTTCGAAGGAGGGAAAAATTGATTCACGAATTTGGTAACGAGATCCTCCCAAGTCAAGATTGAATTAGGAGGTTCTTTCTCGTACCAAGTTTTAGCAGCCCCCTCGAGTGAATATGGAAACATCATTAGCTTAATCACATCGTTTGGCACATTCCTAAATCGTAGAGTCGAGGTAATCCTTTTTGAAACCTATATATGACATGAGGATTTTCGTTCTCTAAACCGTGAAACGGGTTCGCTTGAACCAATTGTAACAAATTTGTTTTAATCTCAAAATGATCCGCATTAATTTCCGTAAAATAAGCTTCTCCGGTACCACTTCCGTGGGTGCTCGGAGTAGCTCTTCCATTGTACGTTCCGCCATTGGTGCATTGATAGTACGAAGCTCGGGTTCGACTATGTTTGGAACACATCCTTTATTTTGACGTCTCGGAATGGTTATGTTTGAATTATTCGGAAAATTGGAATTTCTAGTGCGCATGCACTAAACAAACAAATGAAATGATAAAAGAAATGAGAAAAGGAAATATTTTTGTTTACCGAATAATCAACAAACTTAGGGTAACTCTCTTAAGTAAAATAAATTTTACAAAAGAGGTGCGCCTTTTTCGTAAGTGACACAAACGGTAAAAAATTTTGAATCTTTGGTTCGGGAACTTATTGATGGATAATACCTCAATTGAAGGTATTATTTGTTGGTGTTCTTTTACCAACTTGGTTAATTTTTTATTTCTTAATGAATTCACAAGAAAAATCAAAAAATCCGGAAGAGCAAATATTTTTGTATTTTTCTTATTTAATAATCTTCTACTTATACTAAAAAGAAAAATATTTTTTACTTTTATATTTTTATTTTTTTTATTTTTGAATTTCTTAAAAGCGTAACTTTCGAAGACGAAAGGTTCTCCAAATCACGATCAACAAACTGCAAACGAAGGAATCTTAATCACAAATCCCCGGCAACGGCGCCAAAAATTGATTGCAGGTCAATTATATACGTAATAATATCTAAAGTATAGAAAATTCCAAAACTACCCTTGAGGACAAAGGTAGTAGGAAAAATCTTACAAAAATACTACACGTTTTAACCGGTAAGTGATTACCGGGTCGTTTTCCCAAAGATTTATGAAATTGAGACCACATTTGTTATTTGGACAATGATTTGAATTGGTTCGAAGATGATTTGTCTTCTAAAATCCTAAAAGTGAGCAAATTAAGGAACAAATAAACCTAACTTTAATAACGGGAAATTAAAATTTAACTAAATATGTAAAACGGGAATCCTAAAAAAACTAAAATAAAGCCTAAAATGATCTTTTTGGTTTTTGTAATATTTAATTGACTAAAAAGCTAAAACAAAGAAAACTAGACTAAAAACGAAGGTGTTTAGGGCTTAAAAACTCTAAAAACATGAACGGGATTCAATCCCTTTCTTTAAAAAACAAAATTTTGCAATATAAACCGTACGTAAGCAAATCTATTTTCCTAGCTTCTAAATGTTAAAAGAAAATTTTCTAAAATAGCTTTTGAAGCATAGTTTGAAAATCAAATGAACAAGAAAAAGCTATTTGAAATTTGCTATTTTACTCAGATCATACTGAGTTTTAGTATTTTTTTCTTTTGACTTGAAAAGACAAAATGCTTATTTTGGGCTCAAAAACAGATAGCTTAATGAACTTTTTAAGAGAAAATAAGCTAAAGTAGATTGAGAGTGACCTAAAAACTACTTGTGCTCTGAATTTTAAATCCTAATAAACAAAAAACTTTATAACCTATAATAGTTTTAGAGTCCTAGGAGCTGGGGCCACTGGACGGTTTGTCTGTTATCATTATCTGATGCAGTTTGCACAAATGAATGCCAAAACTGAAAACTCAAAACAATCTCTTTGCAGGCTTTAAAAATTTTGTTTCTACAATTCTAAAGCCAAAGCTACACCTTCTACAAAAGCAAAACAAGAGTAATTGAACAATGAACACTGCGTAGATACTATTATAAAACTTGAAAATACTAAATAGAAATGAGGCCCCTCTCTATAAAGTATTAATGACTCAGATTCAAAACAGCTTACCCTCTAACTAGATTGATACTTGTTTTAACCTACAAAGGCCTTAAATCCTACCTTAATAAACTTAATAATGAAATGTAAATTCACTTTAAAGAACCAAGAGGACCTTGGCAGTACTAACTCAAGTTAGTACTGCCTTGACCCAAACACTCCTTTAAACTGCATAGATCCATTTTAAGCTTATAAGATAAAGAGATAAAGCACAAATTCTAATTACCAGATGTTTACCAGCTTATAACAAACCTAAAGATCAGATATCAACAATCAAAGAAGCTAGAATAATAAGCCTACAGTATATGCTAATATTTTTGGTATTTTCTTGATTTTTTGACAGTTTTGTAGAAATTTAAAACAAACTTAAGATCTAACAATCTAACAAACACAATAAGCATAAAACTACTAAAATGAGCATCAATAAGCAAGTTTAAACAGTTAATAAGCAAATCTAAACAATCAATAAGCAAATCTAAGCTAGTAAGAACAGTTTAACTAGAAAATTTAAAATGACAAAAGGTAAATGATGCAGAACCTGAAATCCCAGCTAAACAGGGATTGTTTGCTCAATCAGAGCTTATGTAAACAGCTTATAGCTTATAGCTATAAGCAAAACCAATTCCTAATCTATCCTAACCCTTGACCTTCAAGGACTATTACCCAACTTGATCATCCAGCAGCCATCCAATTCCAAGGGATGATCAAGTTTATAAGAGAGCTTTTAGTAGCTTAAGAGTAGCTTGAGCTTATAAAACAGTAATAAGAGCTTTTTCATTCATTTAGCAAATAAGTAGAAAACAGATTTTAACAAAGGAGATTTAATAGAAAACAACTTTTATTAATAACTAATATTGAGTACAAATCGTTGGAAAGGAAATTACATTAAACTAAAATCTATAAGCTGAAATTACATAAGAAATAAGCTAAATTACAAGCTACTATAAAACTACTCCTAGATAAGCTAGATGATCCCTGTGAGTGAGGAGATGCTTGTATTTATAGCAGGAGAAGGAAGTTTCTAGGCCCTCAAGTCTGTTAGACGCTCCAAATGATCCTGGCCCTTCTTTGCTTCCAATCATTAGATCCCATCTTGTGTCCGTTGGATCAAAGTGTGATCACACGGATTGCCAGCGTGGCAATCCGTGTGTCAGAGTACTTGTGCCTCTTTTCCAAAGGTTTTAGTGCAAATTTCTCTTCCCTTGTGTGTTTGTATGAAGCCAACGTGTCATTCCTTTTGTCAATTCTAGCCAATGAGAGCACATGATGACGTCTTGCTCTGCCAAGTCATAGCTTAGTACTCGAATCTTGATGCCACATCATCAATTTGTATTAACCCTTTGATTTTGACGGGTGGGTTAAATGGAGAAGATGGTGAATAGTAACAAACAGTATTTCCTACCTTTTTCTTTTCTTTTTATAACTGAGTTTGACCCAGGGGTGTGTTTATTGACTTGGGCCCGGGTATAAAGAATTGGGCAACAGGTTTGGTTAAGTGGGCATGGTTATAAATGGTTTCAAGGGTTTATAGGAGATAACAACCGTTATCTCTTTTACAAAAAGGAGATAACTGTGTTAGGGTTTAGGGACTTATGGTGAAATTTGGTTTAACATTTAGGGCATTTTGGGTATTTTGAGGATTTTAGCATTTTATGGGTTGACCATTGTTGACTATTTGACCTTTTTGCTATCAAACCCCCGGCTCTTGTGCACTCTTTTCATTCTCGTGTTCGTGTTTGTCTGACTTTGACCATTTTCTTGTGATATTTTCATTATCCGTACCTACACATACACAAACAACAAAATACACAAATACAAGCATATTTTTGCACATTTTGATCATTTAAGAGCCATTTTGGATATAATAAAGATATGTGATTTCTCACATATCAATGACATAGGTAGGTTGCATGAGCTTGTTAACTTTAGTTATGCAAGTAATGTAATAAAGCGGAAAATTTCCCTGTAAAAAGGTGGTTCATATATAATAGATAGATAGTACATTGCATTTAACTTAATAGATGGATATTTACATTGTGCGTATCTAAACATTGTGCGTGTGAGAGTGAAGAGAGAGCGTGGAGCCCCATCCAGAAGCGCGTGCGCAATGCGGCGGGTCTACGAGATTATTAGAGGATGTATAGAGTGTTCTGAGCGAGGAGCAGAGATTCATTCAAACAGATCACAGATGGAAAGAATGTTGTTCGTACACATGTCATATACTCAAGCCTATTCATTTATAATTTGTCATTTACAAAAATAGGCGTCCCAATCCTTGTAACTGGGAATTTATAAATTCATAGTTTGGTGGTTTATAATTTCCTTATTCAAATAAAGAAGCATCTTAATTCATTTCAATAAGACAATTATAAATCATTTAAGCATAAAACATAATATCAAAATGGTGATGTATAGAAGATGATATGATTTGAGCACACACACACTATCACCACACACACACAAGGAGTAAAAGGATAAATGAGACATTAATTGCATTGATCCCATAATTACAGTCGAAGATTCTTTATGGATGACATTTAACATGACAAACCTTTCAGTGTTTCAAAGGTATGATACAAGTATATAGAACTAATGGGATTAACAAACGATGTCGAGCTTTGATATCATCAGATAACAAGGTGTAACGGAATCACTACTTTCTTATTTCATGGATAACCTTTTCTTACATATCTTACATCATCAAAACTTTAAGAGTGTTGACACTTATGCTACATGTCTCATGGTGGGATTCTAGATAAAAGTAATAGATGACAAGGATAATAGCTTAGTATTTAGACTTATGAAGTGTGTTTAGAAATCCTTCATAAACTATGGTGGCACTTGAATAACCTCGGGAGTTGTTTCTAGGGTAGATATCCTAAAGTGAACAGAAGCAAGCTTGTCTCTAAATGTGCTTTTCTGTGGCCCAGTTGTTTGCTTTTGAGCATTGATTTGTGCATAATGTCCTTTTTCTTCTACAGGCATTACAAGGTTAAGATATTGGTTTGTAGGTTGTTTCCAGTAGCCTGGTCTTTAGGTTTCTGCAGTTCTTGTCAGAAGACTATCTTGTTGCAAGTTCGACACTTGACAGTGCAAGGTCCTATGTGATGCAGGGTGCATCTTTCACACAAGGGACTATTTCCAGTATACCCATTGGTGGCAACATAAGTCCTGGAGGTTTCTCGCCTTCTATTCTGTTGGTGGTGATCCTGGTTACGGTTGTTATTGTTGTGGTTGTCTTGGTAGTCGTTGTTATTGGAGTAGTTATTGTCGTTGCGATCATTGGGGTAGTTTTTGTTGTCGGTGGTGTTTCTTTTATCATCAAACTTTCGTTTGTGATTATTGGTTTCTTACTCAGACCTGATCCATTAACCTTTGACTTATGTTAATGGCTTCCTCTAAAGTTTGGGGTTTAGAGGCGATAACATTTCCTTCAATGCTTCTAGGCAATCCTCCGATGAAAGCTTCCAGGAGTTTCTCAGTGTTCGGTACCATGCTTGGGCATATGACCGCTAGTTCTTGGAATCTTCTAACGTAAGGTTTAAGATCATTTCCCTTCACAGTTAGATTGTAGAATTCATCTTCCATCTTTCTGACTTCAGTTCGGGGACAATATTTGTTTGTCAAGAGTCGTTTTAACTCAGTCCAGGTGATTTGATTGGCTTGATCTACTCCCATAGGTTGGGCATATGCATTCCACCAGGACAAGGCATCGTCAGTCAGGGTACCAGTAGCAAATGTTACTTTGTTTTCTTCAGCACATCTGCTACGAGAGAATACTGATTCGGTTCTTTCAAACCAGCGGATAAGGCCGACTGCTCCTTCCGTACCATTGAAGTAGAAAGGTTGACAGCTTATGAATTCTTTGTAGTTTCCCGTTTTTACTACAGGAGTTCCAGTAGGACTGGTGTTCCTGTTGGGATTACTAGTATTTGCCATTGTTACAGCTTGTGCTTCTAGAGCAGCAGTGACACTGTCAGCAACTAGTTTTCTAATGGCAGCTTGAGTCATGGCCGATGCATCAGATGTTGACGTCCTTTTGGGAGGCATTCTATCAACATAAGATAACATGAAATAAGAATAATATCACAATTTTTACAATGTTATGCTTAAGATAAAATGCTTAAAATGCAATACTTAGGATTATTCTTGAACTTTAAGCATTTTAGTAATAGTGATATTGAAATCATAAATACTAACAAAGTCAGATGCTTGTTAGTATTATTTTCTAGAGATTGCGGTATGATTATGATGAAGATGATGATAATGATATGAGATAAATGATGAATGAATCGGTATTAAGAAAACATCAAGGTAGAACGGGATTGCCATTTATATTAAGAACAACTTGCCTTAGTACTATACATAGTCAAGATTTGACAAGTGTTTTTATTTATACCACACATCCCGTGGCTAGGTTCTAACAAAACTATAACTAGTCTAATAGTCTGATGGTCCTTCCTTGTTGATTTTTGAGTTTGTAGGTGACATCCTAAAGATCTTCCTGATTTGTTTGAGCTTGGGTTTCCTCAATGATTATTTCCAGAGATAATCATAAGCATCCGACTCATTAAGTTTCTCGGGGTCTGGTTCTTCTCCCAGTGGTCGCGATATGATCCATAATGAGTTATCTAACTTTGCGAAGATAGATTCATCAAAGAGATAATCTGGTGATGGTGCAGTTGACCCAACTGGTGATGAAGATCCTATTGATGAAGATGAAGATACCGGAGTGGGTGATTTAGAAGTTTCAGTGTCTTTAGGTGAAATCCTCTCGGGAGGAAGGAAATCTCAGGAATCAAACATTGATGGTATAATAGCTGGTAGAGCAATAATAGTTTGAAGTGGAGGAGTAGGTAATTCATTATCAGTAGCATCATATGCTTGCATGATTTCCACAATTGGATCATCATGTAAAGGTGAGAAGACTAGTATGTCCAAAAGATACTTAGTGAAATCATTTGAAGAGTCAGGAGAGTTGTTTTCCAATGTAGCTGGGAAATAGTGAGGAGAAAGTTTTCTCAAAATCAGGAGTAGGATGGTTGGGGGAAGGCATTGTTCTGTTAATAATCCAGTCGTAAATAACATAAGTTATTTATATAATAGTATAGTAGTTATGTATCTTTACATACTATTCCGGGAATGCAGTGGCACGGAGGACTTTCTTGGCTAAAAAGAAAAGTAGTTATAGTTAAGGTTTTAACCTTGTTCTCTATAACCATGGCTCTGATACCAATCTGTAACACCCCCATTTTGACAAATATAGCAGCGGAAGCTAATCTGGGGTATTACTTCATAGTACAACAGTCATAATCATAGAAAATGACTCAAAAGAGACGTTTTGGAAAAATTTAGTTATCATTCATTTATTCATCAGAGTTTTACAAAAGGAGGTCCCAAAATCTATCAAAAAGTGTGAATGATAACATTTAGCCATTCTTCAAGTCCTTGCCATTCCGTGCCATCAGCTGCTCAAATTCCTGAGATAGACATGCTTAAAAGAGTCAACACAATGGTTGAGTGAATTCATAGGTTTATAATAAATAGTTTGAATACAAGTCATCATAAGTGATAATTGCAATGAGTACAATTATTATATAAAACAGTATTAACAGTGTTCATTATTGTATCTAAGCTCATGGCACACAAACTGACTGGTGTATATATATACCCAAATTGCTGTGATATATATATAGAGATAATGGCCCCCGGTGTAGGTAATTGCCATATACCTATGAGATTCAAATATAGTGCGTTTGGTTACCTATCCGGCTAACACAAACGGGATTCGTCAATCCCGATAGATCTATCCACAATATTCGCGTTCACTCGCAAGTGATTAATGGTCCATGATAATGAGGGTCTTTTGGCATAAAGTGACTTAGATCACAAGCAATAATATGATAGCATATATTTAGAAAACACTTGTATTCATAGTTTATAGCATGTATCCCCCTCACGGGTTTATGAAAACATTCAAGAGATTTAAAAGTGAGGCTATGAACTCACCTTAACAGTACAGGGGAAATCCGATAGATATTTGTAATTGAAAGTTAAACGGCTTCAACACGCAACACGCAACCTGAGGGAATGGGTCAAGTCTTAGTTTGATTGTACTCTAGAACTTTGAGAAAGTTTTAATGGTATTTGATTGAATAATTATGGAAGTATTGCATTACTGTTCGGGCAATCATAATCCAGAGGCCACGCAGTATTGTTTGAGGAGTCAGGGCACTTTAAATCGTAAACCCAGCAAACTCGTCAGAACAAATACCCAAATGGTACCCCTCACATGAATTTCCCTAGTAATGAGATACAATAAGGTTTTAATATTTATAAAAATGTATTATTTTATATAGAATATCAATTTGACAATATATACCCTTGATTTATAAATATTTGCAAAACTAGTCCTTTTAATATATAAAGTATATATTAAGTAATCCTTTAACTTTAAAACTTGGCAAAACATACCCTTGATGTTATAACTTTAATAAAATGACATTTTCAGCCCTTGTACTTAGTAATTTCAAAAAGTTACAATATATACCCCTTTGCATGAAAATCATTACAAAATTAGTCCTAATTTGCATGCAAGCTATATTTAAGACTCCAAATGATATTTGCAGGTTATAGCTTATTAATATAAGCTAAAATAAGATGTTTTAACGTAACGAAAGTTCAGATTAATGATTCGTTAAGCTAGAAATCAAAACGGGTCGAATTAGGGTTTTATAACGAAAACGCGTAGGTTTTTAATTCAAATTCCTTCAAGACTTGATAAAGTGGTTATAATAACATTAATTAAGATAGATTATAACAATATTTTACCATAATAGCTTTTAGATTAATGAAAAACATAGAATTAGGGTTTCGGGTGTACGGTTTTGGATCAAAAGGAAAAATAAATAGATTTTGAGCTTAGATTCTTTAACAAGTGTATGAATATGATCATTAGAACATTATATGGGTATAGGAGCAGAAGTGGAACCTTTAGAACCTGGGTTTGAGCTTTATTGATCAAGAACGGGTCGAAATGGGTCGAATGCCACTCGTACGCCTAGAAATGGAGCTTCGGGGCTTCAAGGCTTCAATACTTCTCTTGATTTCTGCTTCTTGGGACTCTTGGGACTTCCTTGAAACAGAAGAGTACTTCCATGTTGAAGAAAGGAAACATAAGAGATTTGTGTGATTGAATGAACGGGTGTTTGTAGGTTTTTATAGGGTAAAACCTCCTTAGTGCTCAAGGAAACTTGGTGACTAAGTTAGGACAGGTGGGGGGTAATGTGGAGAAGCTATGGAAGGCTAACATGTAAGTATGTGAGCTATGAAGGCTAAAATGTAAGGTGGAGAGACCTTGTGGTGTCGCGGCTTATTAAGGAGCAAAAGAAAGGATGTGGCTTGATTTGTACCCAAAAAATGGAAAAGATAGCCTTGTAAGCTGCTTGTAGATGGTGATGGAGCTGCTTGAAATGTGTGGTTGCATGGTTGAATATCTAAATGGGTCAAAATAAGCTAAAAATGGGTCGCGGGTTCATTAGGGAACAAATTAGGGTTTTCTTGTTGAGATTTCGAGTATATTGGTGATATAAGGATGGATTAATGATTGTAAGGTTTGTATTAAGAGTTTACAATAATATTTGATTAGTGGTTCGAGTTTAAAATGGTAGAAAGAGAAAAACATGCGCGGTTAGAATTAGGGTTCATTTAGGGTTTTTAGGATTTAATTCTTATGCATTGTTGTTAAAATGATGGAATATGATTTGTAATGTTGTAAATTATGTATCTACAACTTATTTGAGTAATGGTTTAGGTTTAAAACGGATAAAAACAAAGAAACGGGTCACGGTTTAGTATTTAGCTCGGGTTAGGGTTTCTAGGTGTGATTTCATGAAATCTTATGAAATGAGAATGAATATAGAATGTAAATGAAGTGCATGACTTGCTTGTACCTTGTACTTTATTAGTTTATACAAGTTTCTTAGGAAAACGGAGATAAAATAGCTATTTTGAATATCGTGCATTAATGACTTATACATTATTCTTTAAAAGACTTGTACTTTGACTTGGAGGGAGTTTATATTTCAAATGAGATGTTATATTACTTGTACATATGCTTTGATTTCTTGCACATTGATTTTTATATGTATACATTACATATAGTTAGGGTTTAAAGGTAAATGTTTAATGTTTAAAGCCTGTTTTGATATAACGTTGCAAATTATATGAGTAATGTACTTTGTAAAAATGATATTAAGATATTGACTTGACATATTAGGATGTTTATATGAGATAAACATAGATATAGATGGCATAGGTAGGTTGCGTGAGCTTGTTAACCTTAGTTATGCAAGTAATGTAATAAAGCGAAAAATTTCCCTGTAAAAAGGTTGTTCATATATAATAGATAGATAGTACATTGCATTTAACTTAATAGATGGATATTTACATTGATGAAAATTACGGGTTGTTATATTATATAATACACGGTATGAATTATATACTCGGTCATTTTTCATTATGTAATATATACGAAATATATTACACACCTTGCGTTTACTTTTTGATTTATTTATTAAACCAACCACCAAACTATTACAACTTGAAATCTAAATCTTTATCAACGTGTCGCGTTGATGTACTCATTCATCGGAAAACCCAATTACATTATCCTAGGCTAGTGGGATAGAACCGTTAAGATAAACCGTAGCTTCTTGGTCGAGCCGTTCCAGTTTCTGTTTTGTCTGGCGCTTAATATGCGCATTCCTGCCAATCGTTCTACAACATCGAGGTGAGTTTATAGCCCATGTTTTATTAGTTTTACATATATTTTTGGGGTGAGAACATGCTTGTTTACAAATTCATTTACATGGTCGTTACATACGTGTTTACAAATTCATTTACATGGTCGATTACATATGTGTTTACATGAATGTTTACAAACTCGTTTACATACTCATTTACATATCTCGTGATGAGATACATCACTATTTTTCACTTATGGATACTAGAACTTTGTTTTCATTCTAATGATTAGGGATTAGCTTAAGTTGCATGAACTGTTAATTACTCGGAGGGTAAGCGCGAATGTTATAAGATAGATCTATTGGGGTTGACATCCCCGTTCTGGTGACTAGCTATCACTGGAAACGAACGTTATACCATGTCGTTACATTGAACTACATTTACATGAACATTTATTTTGATTGTCTGAAATTGATTGGCATTCATTGGGATACATTTACAGTGCCTGAAAAGATTGGCATACATACAAGTCAAAGCGCAGTTTCATGAACTTAGGTCTGTAATCGTAATCACATAGGGTGACTATTATATTAGATACAATGGTCATGCATACATGTCAAATCTTGGATTTGAACACAAGTACATACATTTTGTGACTATTTTAGGGTTGAAATAGTCAACCATACTTTACAAATCTTTGATCTAATATTTTTGCTTAAACATTTTACATGGTACGGTGATGATACTGTAGGCAAACATATTCATTTGAACTTACATTCATACTTAAACAAACCTATGAACTCGCCAACTTTATGTTAACACTTTTTAGCATGTTTTTCTTAAGTGAATTAGATGCTTGGCTTACTTGATGTGCACTGGAGTCTAAAATTGACAAGATTTCATTTATGGATTTCTACTTACATACAAATGGTCAAATCTCGTTGGGTTGTTTTCAAGATTTTCATTGTGATGCAATTAAGGGACAAATGTTATATCAATTTCAAGGAAATCAACGAGACTACTTTTCAAACGACACATTTAGAGGTCATTCTCTTGTATCTTGTGTTGATGTATTATGAAGTAATGCCCCCGGACATATTTTCGCTGCGACACATTTTTGGGGGTGTTACAGATTGGTATCAGAGCACTGGTTATAGAGAACTAGGTTGCATATTTTACCCTAGACTATAACCATTTTCACAAACATTGCATCATATCAAACTTTTTTGTTAATACAAATAATGTCCAAAAACATTATTTATATTTTTAGACCTCTCAATGTTTTGATAATAACAAAATGTGAAAACGTTTATGATAAAATTAAAAGTTTATAAATTACTAATCATAAAATTCTATTTCTAAGACTAATCACTTAAGGTATGGATAAATAAATCATTAAACATGATTAGTGATCAAGAAAATAATTTTTCTTAAATCTTATACTTCCACAAAAATGTTTTTATAAAAATATAAAAACAAATTATTTATTCATTAAAAGAAATGTTTTATTAAAAACATAAAATTTGAATTTCAAAATTTCCCCCCAAAATGGAAGGTTCCATAACAGATACAACCTTCACCACAAAAGGACAAAAAATGGAGCGGAGTCTA
Source organism: Tanacetum coccineum (assembly GCA_026074375.1). NCBI lineage: Eukaryota > Viridiplantae > Streptophyta > Magnoliopsida > Asterales > Asteraceae > Tanacetum > Tanacetum coccineum. The sequence continues at coordinate 18,018 of BQNB010033196.1, forward strand.
GCGGCGGCCCCCTTATAGGGTCGGCGGCCCCCTTATATATAAGGGACCGCCGGGACCGCCGCCAGCAACGGTCATTTTTTTGTCCCCTATAAATACTAGGCCACCCCATTTCAAAAACAGACTTCCTCTTGCCAAAAATTCTATCAGATCTAGTTTTCTCTCTTTTTCCCCTTTCATTCTAAACACAAATCATGACACAAATTTCTTGATTTTGTTTCAAGTGATTAATTCTTTCTTCCTCCCTTCTTTACCTTCTAATCAAGTGCAAGAGAAGAACAATCGTATTCTTCTACATACGAATTGTTATCAAGTGATCTCTCTCTCTTTTCTTCTTCAAGATCACAAACATTCATTACATTTGTTTTGTGTCGTTGTATAAATTGGATCGCGTGTAGATCCAAGTGTGTATATTGTATATTGGTGTGATTTGGATTGTGTGTCAATCCAAGAGTGTATATCTTGTGAGTGTGTGAAGACTTAGTGAAGTCTTAGATTGGTTCTAGCTAAGATTAGGACTCGACATCTAGCTTAGTGTCAGAAAAGTAAGTAAGCGACGTGTAAACGGTTTTCTCTGCCTAAAGGGAGCTTGTTGACATAGTGAAATCTCGAGTGGAGTACTCGGGGAGTGGAGTAGGAACGAAGAGGTGCTTCGTTGCCGAACCACTATAAATCTCGGTGTCTTGGTTTGATCGTTTCTTTCCTTACCTCTTTACTTATTACTTGCATTGTTAGATAGTTTTGCTGTGATTCATATTGTTGGTTGATTGACATACAACTCGAATCAAACTATTTCATAAGCAAACTTTTAAAACGCTAATTAATCGGTAAAACTATTCAACCCCCCCCCTTCTAGTTTCTACAATTGGTATCAGGAGCAAGGTCACTCAAGATTTTTAAAATATATTGTATTTTAAAGCTTGGATCGATCTATGGATTCTGACAAATATCTAGAAGGGCAATCTATGCAAAGACCACCACTCTTTGAAAGCGATAGTTTTATTTATTGGAAAAATAGATTCGAGACATATGTTAAATCAAAAGATCTAGATCTTTGGCATGTTATTACCAATGGTATTTCTCAACTCTATATTACAAAAACCGGAAACCAACTGATGAGTTGTCCCTTTTGAAAAATAAACGGATGATCTTAAAAGAAGGCTTGCAAAAAAAAAATGAAGCCAAAATGGTTATTTACAATGGTTTGCCTAGAAAAGAATATGAACGAATTTTCATGTGTAATATGGCAAAAGAAATTTGGAAAACCTTATTAATCACCCATCAAGGTAATAGTCAAGTTAAAGATAATAAGATCGACCTTTTGGTCCAACAATATGAACAATTTGTTATTTCCAAATACGAATCTATAGATAATGCTTTCGCTAGATTTAATACTATTATTACTAGTCTTAAAGCTCTTGATGAAGGTTATTCTAGTAAGAACTACGTAAGGAAGTTTCTTAGGGCTCTACATCCTAAATGGAGAGCAAATGTCACGGCAATTAAAGAATCAAAAGACTTGACATCACTATCTCTTGATGAGCTTATTGGAAACCTCAAAGTACATAAGATGATCATCAAGAAAGATTCTGAAATAGTCAAATCAAAAGTTGAAAGGAAATCTCTTGCATTAAAGGCTAAGAAAGAATCTAGTGATGAAGAGTGTTCGACTTCCAGTAGTGAAGACGAAGAGTATGCCATGGCGGTAAGAGACTTCAAGAAATTCTTTAAGAGAAGAGGTAGATTCATGAGACAACCTCGGAACGATAAAAAGACGTTCCAAATAAGCCGTGATGACAAGACCGGTAAAAATGATAGAAAATGCTTTAGATGCGGCGACCAGAATCATCTTATTAGAGAATGTCCAAAGCCACCGAAAGACAAGAACCAAAAGCCTTTGTCGAGTACTTAGAAGCGTAGCGGTGAAGAAGATGATAAGAAGGTCAAAGACGAAACATGTCTTGTAGCTCATGCATCATTCCTTTTCTCTCTTAACTATTCTCTCTCTCTAACTTTCTCTCTCTAGATCTCTTTAGATCTATATATGTTTGTGTGAATTGAGGGAACCTACATGAGTCTAAAGATAATCACTAAAAACAAAAGACTAAAAGCCACTAGAAATAACTTAGAAAATGAGCTTAGAGAACTAAAAGATAAATTATCTATATTCGAGAAAAACAAGGGAGTTGATCTCGAATGTGCAATGTGTCATGTACTCAAAATTGAGAATGAAAAACTCAAAGATGAATCCACTAGATTAAATAAATTTGAAAAGAGTACACACTGCTTGAATGAAATGCTAAGAAATCAAAAATCCTCCGGTGATAAATTAGGTTTAGGATTTAATTCATTTGAAGCATCATCTAGTGGAACAAAGGAAATAAAATTTGTAAAAACTCAGAAAAAGGCGTCCTCTGATGGAGGTCCCTTAAATAGGGACGGCCCCATAAACATGGGCGGCCCCCTAAATGTTCAGGCGGCCCCCAAAGTAAATAAGGGACCGCCACCAGAGACACCAATATCTGAGAAAAGTGTTTCTTTTCAAAAATCCATTTTGGGTCCTAGACCAAAACATATAATTGTAAACAAAGTTAAAGTTCCGGTAGCTAGTGACAATGAAGTCAAACAATTTTATAAACCATTGTCAAAACCCAGAGTTGGATTTTCAAAACAAAACTTTAGATCAAAAACTCCACCTCCTAGAAGAGTCAATAATAATTATTCTCGTCCTAAAACACCGCAACCAAGAAGACATGTTGGTCATCAAAACCAACCTCATGGCTTTCCTGTAACTTGGAACAACTTTCCACGACAAAGTTACATGCCATGGGAAATGTATCTTCCATTCTCACATCCTAACCAATTGCATCAAATGCAAGGGATGTTTGGCACTAACAACTTTAGACCCATGAGATATTGGGGACCAAATGTTTGAGTTATTGTCTTATATAAATAGATATGCCTTGGAGTCGACTTGGAACCCAATGAATAGATCAAGGATAGCGGATGCTCCAAACATATGACGGGTAACCGAAAGCTCTTCTCTACTTACAAGGCATACAATGGAGGTAATGTCGTTTTTGGTAGTAATCTTCGCAGTAACATCGTTGGCAAAGGTACGATTTCTATTGACTCTCTTAAAATAGATAATGTAGAACATGTTGATAACTTAGGATTTAACTTGCTTAGTATAGGACAAATATGTGACAATAAGTGTAAAGTAACTTTCTCTGAACATGATAGTGAAATCACTAGGAATGGTAAAGTCATAGGTAGAGGTATTAGGAAGAAAGGCTTATACGTAATGAAGTTAGGAAATAAGCCTAAGGAACTTGGTCTAAAAGATTCTAAACCAATGAAAATCCCCATGTCCTCCGATACTAAACTCACAAAAGATGAAGAGTGTAAGTCAGTAGATAGTACCAAGTATCGTGGCATGATAGGTAGTTTACTATACCTAACGGAAAGTAGGCCCGACATCATGTTTAGTGTCTGCCTTTGTGCCCGCTTCCAAGAGGCTCACAAAACCTCTCACCTAGAAGCGGTTAAATGTATATTCCGATACATTAAAGGCACCACACACTTAGGATTATGGTATCCTAAGGGGACCGGCATAGAAACTGTAGTATATGCTGACTCTGATCATGCGGGAGATTATGTGGACTGAAAGAGCACTAGCGGTATTTGTACATTCGTGGGATGTTGTTTGACATCTTGGTTCTCAAAATAAACAAACTGCTATTGCTATATCCACTACCGAAGCCGAATATGTAAGCCCCGGAAAGGCATGTCAACAAGCACTATAGAGGAAACAAGCTCTTATCGACTATGATGTTCGACTCGACGACATCACGATCATGTGCGACAATAAAGGCGTGATTGACCTTAGCAAAAACCCGGTGCAACACTCTCAAACCAAACACATCGAAATTCGTCACTACTTTCTTCGTGATAATGTTCAAAAAGGACATATCTCTATCGAAAAAGTGCCGTCTGTCGACAATATAGCCTACATTCACACTAAACACCTTAAACGTGAATCGTTTAACTATCTACGTCTTGGTTTAGGAATGATGGAACACATTCCATAAGTCGTCTTCTCTTTCTTCTGCCTCGATTACAGTTCGTGTTTCACTCCGTGTCGTGACAACTTAAATACTTCATCCGAAGTACTTTGAGCATTTTTAATTCGCGAAATGCAAATTAAAAAGTCACTCCTCTTTGTAAATTTTTTGTCAAAATTCAGCCCAAAATCCCTCAGCTGAGGGCGACCCCCAGATTAAAACTGGTGGCCCCATATCGATATGGGACTGCCACCAGTGAGACCATATGTTTGTCACCCTTAACTTTTGAAAACACAAAAACAAACACTCCCATTCTTCCACCATTGATGAACCACGACCCAAAAACCACCAAAACTTAAAATCAACCATCAAAACACTAATTGAAGATCAAATCAACATTAATAATCAATCCTAACACCACAAAGATCATAAATTGTAAGTCATTTCATCTATTTTCATTCTAATTTGTGTCTAGGGTTCATGTTGAACAAAAATTCAAAGTTAGGGATTTTTATTTTTCTTGCAATTGTGTACAATTAGGACTAAAATAATACAATGTATAACTAATATGCTTCCCGTAGACATAGGATTTTCAAGATTGAAGTGTGTTTTGTCAAAAATTGTTTTCGCACAAAACCTCAATTTTATTTCAAAATCACTCATGTTAGGATCACATAAAATTGTTGTTATGCATTGTTAATATACTCTAAAAACGTTTTTTCATACATGCATAATGATCTCATGAAGTAAACTCGAGATACATAATTCATATGTATTTTTCGACATGTTTGGATGAGCAAAATTAAATTAAGGAGCGTTTGGGTTAACTCTTAGGTTTTATTTCTAAGTCGAGTCAACCGTTACTCCACATATGTTGCATATAGGCACACACTAGGCACGAGTTCAAAATAACAATACAAGTATAAGATAATGAAATATGCCTTTGGTTGTTCTTATTTTAGGTGACAATGCCTCGAATCACCAGACTAGATCACCAAAATACTCGTAACTACATTCCACTCATATCAAATGAATTTAATCAGCCATTATGAAACACCATTGCAAGCCTAGAGAAACGATACTTTCATGAGTATTGTTAACTTTATAGCCACCTCACTTTTGACTATAATTTTGAAGGACACTTTGTTGTTAACTTTGTGATTCAAAATAAGTCATTTTCCCTCACTGTTGAAGAGTTCAATCATATCTTAAAATTTCCATTTGAAGGCCACGTCTCATACACCGACATGTGGTCACTTGATTACATGGAAATAAGTAGTCTGTTAAAGGGTCATTGTAAAACCATTCCTCCTTCTCCAAGGGTCACAAAGTCTCTCATTCAAACTCCTCAACAAGGTCAAGTAACTCGTACTAAAAATAAGAAAACTATTGTGGTCAATGAAAATGAAATTTTAACTCACAAATTCATACTCATATGAAATCGTGGGTTGAAATTATTCATGAAAATGTGTTTTGTCTAGGAGGTCATCAAGATCATATCCCTCTGTGTCTTTGTCATATGCTTTATTGCATCGAAACCTCTATAAATTATAATCTAGCATTCTTCATTCTTAAACGAATGGAAGGGATTAGAAACAATCCTAAAGTCATTCTACCCTATGGAATGCTTTTAACTAGATTATTCAATCATGTTGTGTCAAACTTTCCCGAGTTAGCAATTGATCGCTACATCTTGTATGATCGAGCCCTGCATCCCCTCGCTCCTCATTACGAGCAAAAGACGCGATCAGATCAAGGCATGAAAAGATGTCGTGAGTCAATTCCTAGCTCTTCCTCCACCGCTCTTAATCATTCATATTTATCTCATCACTTAAATGAAAATGATGAAGAATCTTCTCATTATAGCACTCCTTCATTACCTCAACTCGTTAGCTCGTTATCAAATGTTATCCTTAGAGTCTTTGAAAACCTATCTCATGAAAGTCAATCTTTAAACTCATACGAAACTGAAATCATAAACCACCAAATTCAACATCGAGATGAACACCAGAAAGGGTTAAGGTCAATTGGAAAAGTTCTAAAGGACATGATGAAGGGAAACAAGAAATGAACAATGCTTAGAATAATTTAGATATCTTCTATGAGCACTATTACTTATATTTTTAAATGCACTATACTTGAATATTTATCTATTTCTTAGGATTTATAGTTCACAAGTGCCTTGGGTGATCCTCTCAATTTTATCATCCAATAATTTCTTAGCTTATCATTATGTGAACTTCTTGACTATGTGAAAATGACATACATGATTGATCATTATTTGCTTAGTTAAAAGATGCATGTTTAGCATTGAAACTCTATTATTAAGTTAGGACTAGTTGAACCTTGAATTTAGAAGATGATATTGCCACTAGACAAAAAAGAGGGTCAAAACTAGAAAATTTTGTTCTCTAGAAAATGCCCCCCGCCCATAAAGCATAGGCGGCCCCCAAATATATATGGGACCGCAAAACTTTATAGGACCGCCAACAGGAGGGAACGAATTTTGCAGTCTTGCCTCTTTTTCTGTATCTTTGACCCTCCTACCTATAGCCTCAAGCTGGCACTTCCCTGTTTGGCTAAACCATCTCTTGCATCTTTTTCTATCCAAGCCATGCTTTGCCACTCTATCACATCTCTTTCATTATTTAAGTCACACAACAATCACACTTCACCATCACCTTCTTTATCTTCTTAATCCTCTTCACTCTCATCATCAATGTCTTGTTCAAACCCTCCTCCAAATTTCTCTAGGAAACCTAGAATCTCCATAAGACAAGTTTGGAGGCAAACGACACTAAAATCTCCACCTTCTTCTTAAAATGTCTCACCTTCACTTCCTCCAAGAGTCAATCCTCAATCTTCTTCACCACCTTCCCACAAACCACTTAGAGACCAAATAATTAACCAACTTCACAATATCTCCTCCATTCTTGAATCTCAAACTCAAAACTCATCTAATGCTTCTTTTCATGCATCACCTTCACCACCATCACCCTCGATCCGTCCTCCTTCCAATGCTCAAGTTGAATTTCACTCAAGCATTTGTCATGGTTGTAGGTACACTTGAAATCATTTCCACTTCTTGAGAAATGAGATCAACTTCATTCAATTTCTTATCACCCATCTCATACCTTAAACTCGTGCCCTACCAAACCATGACCCACCTACCTCACCCTTTTCGACCTACAATAATTAAACATTCTAACATGTTTAATTTCTTCAAATAATCGTCTCTCCATCTTTTGCCCATGGCATCTTCTAGATTTCAAGAATCCACTAGTCTAACTCTATGCCTTAATATGTCTTTACTTTATGCTTATCTACTTTATCTTGTAATATTCATACCATCATAGTATGAATCTATCCTATCTTTTATTAGTCTTGCTTGCAATCAATGTTTCTTGTATGAGTTTCTTAAGTGATGAATGAAACTACTTTATGGTTTACTTGCATGAATTGCTATATAGCTAACACTTGGAAGTGTTTTCTTGTACTTGTACTTATTACTTTGTTTTTAGCAATAATCTCATACGATTGATCCCTTGGTTCCCCAAACAAGGGGGAGCTTATATCAAGGGGGATTCTTGGCATCATCGATTTCTTTTTCTCTATAATTCGACGATCATCCTTTTTGACTTTGACAAAAAGGGGGAGAAATGGATCAAAACTCATTAATAACTTGAAATCTTTATTTTTAAATAAAATGAGTTTATATTTTTTCATCATCAAAAAGGGGAGATTGTTAATACAAATAATATCGAAAAATGTTATTTATATTTTTCGACCTCTCGATGTTTCGAAGATAACAAAATGTAAAAACGTTTACGATAAAAATAAGCGTTTACAAATTATTAATCGTAAATTTCCCTTTCAAATGTAAATCACTTAAGGTATGTCTAAACAAATCATTAAACATGATTAGTGATCAAGAAAATAATTTTTCTTAACCATCACATTTTTACAACAGTATTTCTACAAAAATAAATATATACAAAATACTTTTTAAATAAAAGAAATGTTTTATTTAAACATATAAATTTAAATTTGGTTTTCCCCCCAAAATGAAACCTTCCATACCAGATAAAACATTTCCCACTAAAAGACAAAAAGGGGAGCGTCAGTGTACGGCGGCCCCCAGATATATCTGGGACCGTAGGACCGCTAGTAGTTACCGTTGGGTTTTTCTGCCTATAAATACTGCATTATTTCCAGCTGAAAAACAGACCTCTTTGCATGAATGTTCTCAGTCTTCTTTCTCTCTTTAAAAACTTTCTTTCTCTCACTAAATCTTTTTTTGGGTAAAGGGTTTCATTGGTAAATGTATTACACCAAAAAGCGTTTAAGTACAAAAGGTGTAGGTGAAGTCCTACAACCCATCCTGTTAATCTCTCACTAAATCTCTTGATCACTAACATTGTTTGATCTTGTTTCAAGTGTTCAAATCTCTTCTTCTCATCTCTCCTCTCCTCTCTATCAAGTGCAAGAGAAGAACATTCGTATTCGCCAAGAAACAAATTGTTGTAGTCTAGTGATTTCTCCTTCTTTCTTCTAAGAACCAAATCTCTATCTTGATTATCTTGTGTGGTTGTGTAAATCAGATAGTGTATAATTCTGATAGTGTAGATCTTGTGATTTTGTATTACATGTGAAGTGGTAGATTAGTTCTAGCTAAGATTAGGACTCAACATTTAGCTTAGTGTTGGAAAAAAATGTAAGCGACGTGTAAACGGTTTTCTCCGCCTAAAGGGAGCTTGTTGACATAGTGAAATCTCGAGTAGGATACTCGGGGTATAGAGTAGGGCGAAGAGGAGCTTCGTAGCCGAACCACTATAAATCTTGGTGCCTTGGTTTGATTATTCATTCCCTTATCTCTTTATATTGTTGTGATTCTTACTTATTGTTTGTTTAGTTCTAGCTAGTAGATACATACATTGTTGGTTCATATTGTTGATTGGTGGAACTTATACTCGGATCTAACAAATTTTAGAAGTAAAATTTTAAAACGTAAATTAACCGGTAAACTATTCAACCCCCTCTTCTAGTTTCCACAAAGTTGTCATTTGGTGCGCTCTTGGTCCCCAAGCACTAAATGTTGTTATTTTGTTCGTTAGTTGACTTTTCCGATGCGTATTATTGTAATTTCGTCCAAAAGTTTACTTACACCGTTGGTCTCTAACCAACCAAATTTCCAAACTGAAAATACTAACCATTAGTTTTACATTTTTTGTCTTTATCCCTAATAACAAAACCAATACAACCTCTAATTCTTTATCTCTTTCTTTTTTCTTTATCTTATTTCTTTATTTTTCTTAAATAACATCACCACACAAACAAATACAACCGGTAATTCTTTATTTCTTCCCAGCACCAACCACTTAACTACTTACTACCAACACACACCACCGGCCACGACCCTCTACTGTCGTCCACATCACCCACTACCGCCATCACAACCTCCTTCTCTCTTTCTCACCCCAACATCTCAAAACATAAGCATCACCACCTTAGCGTCATCCTCGCTATCTACTTGAAACAATGTGAACTAGAAATCACTAAAGAAATGAAGAACACAAGCACAATTGTATAATCAAATTAGGAATCTATATAGGGAAAACAAGATTAGAAAAGTGGTTGTTATTGGATTAATGTGGGTTTGTTACAAGTTGAATGATTACAGAGGAAGGAGATTGAATTACAAAATCAAGAGTGAAAAATGAATTACAACGAAATGGCATTTAAAAAGTAGTTTTGGTTTCAACAGCTTTTCCCGCTAAATGAGTTTGACTTTTTTCTAGTTTGACCCGTTTAGACTTTCACTTTATGAAAATCCACTCCCCTTAGAAACATTTTTGACCTCAAGAATCCATCTAAAAGTCTGGAAATCTCTGAATGAAATTATCATAAAGTTCTCAAGTAGCATCTTCATCACTGTGATTAGCCTATTTTACTAAAACATAGACAAAAACCTTGTTATTGAGTTTAGCCATTTTTTGTCCAAAATAGCTTTTGGTTCAATTGACAATAGTCCATCTACTCCACAATGTGGCAGAACACCATTCTATTAGTACTCCCTTTGCATATATTAAGCTGGGACACACGGAAGACTGGGTGAATTTCACTAGTACTAGGTAATTCTAATTTGTAGGCCACTGAACCCACTTTAGCTAAGATCATAAAAGGCCCATAATATTCTGCTGACAATTTGTGTTGTTATTCTTGTCTAATGGTAACCTGTCTATAAGGTTACAACTTCAAGTAAACCCACATACCTACTTTAAATTCCCTCTTAGATCTTTTTCTATCAGCATACATCTCCATTCTGTCTTGAGCCCTTTTGAGGTAGAATTTAAGCATTTCAATAGCAATTTCTCTAGCTTGTAAGGTCTTGTTAACAACTTCCACATCACTTTCACCAGCTACATAAGGTACATGTAATGGAGGTGCTTGCCCATACATAACTTTAAAAGGGTAACATTGGTAGATGAGTGTTTGTTTATGTTATACCAATATTTAGCTAGTGGTAAGCATTGCACCTATTATTCTAGCCTTTCCCTTGTCATACACCTCAGGGAGCATTCCAAACACTTGTTCACCACTTCAGTCTGACCATCAGTTTGAGGATGGTAGGTTATGGACATTTTAAGGTTCACTTTAAGTAATCTGAAGAGGGATTGCCAAAAGTTACTTAGAAACACAACAACTCTATCACTAATAATTGAACTTGGTAGCCCATGTAGCTTGTATACAAAATCCAAAAAGACTTGAGCCACAGAACTAGCAGTATATGGGTGACTGAGTGCCATGAAGTGTGCATATTTACTGAGTCTATCCACCACCACAAAAATGATTGTTTTGCCTTGTGACTTAGGCAAGCCCATAATAAAATCCATAGAAACCTTACTCCATATTTTCTCATGTATTTATAAGGGCTGTAAATAACATAGATAAGCTGACAAATCAAGATTTTGTCTCTAACATATGTCACATTCCCTTGTGAACCTTTTGATCCCTTTATACATTCATTTCCAGTAAAATAAGGTTCCAATCTATGACTTGTAACATTGGTTCCTGAGTGCCCACCCACCGCATCAATATGGAAGTGCTTAATGATAGTAGTTTTGAGCAACTCATCATTCCTGACAACTATTTTTCCCTTTCTCTTTAGCACAAACCCATCCCAAGTATACTCGTTACCCTTATAAGTTCCATTTGTTAATTGATGGATCTTTTCTTCTTCTGCACTATCTTGATCATAATTGTTTTTGACTTTCTGTAGCAAATCACTTGTAATATGGACAAATCCAAAGAGTTTAACTCAACACTGTATTCCACCCTTGACAAATCATCTGCCACTATGTTCTCACTTCCATTCTTATAAGAAATTTCATAGTCATACCCCAAGAGCTTAGGTAGCCACTTAGTTTGAAAAGGGGTAGTTAGTGTTTGATCCAGCAAGTACTTAAGACTAAAATGATTTGTTTTATCTTAAAATGTTTATCCAACAAATACCCTTCCATTTCTCCAAAGCCAGCAACACAACAAAAAATTCTTTCTCATAAGTGGATACAAACTTATGTTTAGGAGAAAGGGTCTTACTTAGGTAAGCAATGGGGTGTCCCTCTTGCTACAATACTACACCAGTTCAAAGACCTAAGGCATTAATTTTCACAACAAAAGTCTTCTGAAAATTGGGAAGAGCTAGGACTAGAGCTTGGGTCATGGCTTGTTTTAGTTCTGTAAAGGCAATTTATGCATCTTCATCTCATTCAAAGGCATTTTTCTTAAGTAATCTTGTAAGTGGTTTACTAATAATGGCATAGTGTATAACAAATCTCTTGTAGTAGCCTGTCAAACCTAAAAATCCTTAGTGTTTCACTATTTGAGGTATTGGCTAATCCACCATTGCTTGTATGTTAGAAGGATCAGTATGCACCCCTTTTGTAGTTATAAAATGTCCTAGATACTCTACTTTGTATATACTAAAATGACATTTACTTAGTTTATCAAACAAGGAGTGTTCCTTCATAACTTCCAACACCCTCCTCAAATGTTCCAAATGGTCTTCCTCAGTCTGAATGTATATGATAATGTCATCAAAGAAAACTAGTACAAATTTCCTTAGAAAGGGTTTGAAAATTAAGTTCATAAGTGACTGAAAAGTAAATGGTGCATTAGTGAGTCCAAAAGGCATCACCATGAACTAAGAATGTCCCCCATAACTTCTAAAAGAAGTTTTGTGGATGTCAGCGTCATTCATTCTTATTTGATGATACCCTGACCTTAAATTCAAATTTGAAAACACTTTTGCTCCATTAAGTTCATCAAGTAATTCCTCAATTACTAGAATAGGAAAAAAATTACTGTATGTTTGTTAAGTTGCCTATAATCAACACACATCCTCCAAGATCCACCTTTTTTCTTAATTGTTACAATGGGAGAAGAGAAGGAACTTTAGCTATCTCTTATCAAACTAGCTTCTAACAATTCTTTTACCATAAGCTCTATTACATCCTTCTAATTTGGTGGGTGTTTATAGGGTCTGATATTAATAGGAGTTGTGTTAGGAAATAAGGGAATGGTATGGTTATATGACCTTAACGGTGGAAATTCTTTTGGGGATTCAGAGACTGTGGTAAAATTGTCAAGGATTGTTTGGATTTGTAGATTTTGGTGCTCTTTACTTCTAGTCATCTGCATCAGGGTTATTAGACAAACATAAATTGTCACACACCGCCAAGGCGGAAACACGAGACGTAACATCATGGATATCTTCACAACACAATGGTGTCAACAATAGAGAATCACTAAATGCATAACTATATATAAAAGACACAATGTGTCATGACAATACCGAAAAACAAAAGAAACCGCACGGCGTCTTGTATTAATGACAAAGGGTCTCATCAATATAAAGACATAAATGACTTACTAACCTAATAAAATCAAATAGCATTCAAAAGAATCCATGCAACAAACACGAATAAAACTCAGGAGCGAACTCCAAATGCATTCCTGCAGTCTTTCTAGCCACTTCTTTTAGCCTTAACATCCTCATGATGCTCACCTGAAAATAATGCTTTAAAAAGTCAACACAATGGTTAGTGAGAGTCATAGGTTTAAGACACATAACAAAACCTTTCAAACAATTGTTGCGAATAAAACAATTCATAACAAAGCATACATTTCCGCAGTTCCACGTATAATCACATACGCACAAATAGGGTAATGGGTAGTCAACTACCTCCCAATCGGAACACAAGTCTAGTGGTATTATTTCAACCCTTAAGTTGGATTTGATTGAATAGCAAACACCACTCTCCAATCAAACTCACATACCTCAAAACGCCTCTAATTGAACCCAAAGCCATGAAGCGTACCACATAAACACCTCCAATTGAACACAAAGCCATGGAGCGTTCCACCATAACGACTCCCATTGATCACAAAGCCTGGAGCGTACCACCTAAACGACTCCTATTGATCACAAAGCCAGGGAGGTATACATACAATCAATTTTCCATATAACACATAATAACCGCAACTTAATTTGATTTACACTACTAGCCTTTATTTTTACCCTATGAAAATAAGAAAACGGGGATATGAAACTCACCTGAAGACTAAAGCAATTCCCACTAATTCCTCGACACATCGTAACCAAACAAAAATAAACAGTGTTACACGCTATAAGCCAAAAGCTTAAAGCAAAGTACAATTCATATGTATGGATGGTCTAAGGTGTTTATTTACCTCATGGGTCTCCAAGACACATGCCAGCATTTACCAATTCGTTTACACACTTTTTGTGTTTAACAATTTACCCGAAAACATAGAATTTTAGTGTCACTTTACTATTTCTAAACACTCCTACTGACTTTTAAAAATTTTACCAAAAATCACGAGTTCATATCTAGAATTTATTATTCTCCAAGATTTTTCTAATAATTTCTTTCCCTCTAAGTGCCCAAATAAAATCAAACTTTTATTACTCAGTTTCTGGATCTAAAACGAACACTAAAAAGTTTGGACCTAAAAATCATACTTAGACTCTAAATCAGAAGCTCTCCTTTGAGGATTTTTAATAGACACATAGAACTAAACTCCTGTAGGTTGGCTAATCCTAATTCGAATTTTAAGTGGGGGTTTTACCCTCGTATCTGACTAAATCTGACCCGGAATTTATGCTTTGACTAAATTTTCTTGTAACCAACTTTTGCATGACTTCCCGATTCGTAAAAACTTTCGAGACGGATGTCTTTATCCGGAACTAGACTATCTGAGCTACATCATAGGCACCGGAATCACATCAATTCATGCTTCTAACCTCTAGATATTTCATGAAACAACTACAGACTCTAAATTCTGCTAAACTAAATCAACTTTACGCATTCTAAACCTAACGAATATATCATAATGATGTTATTTTATCCCTAATCATTTTAACTATTTAATTATATTAATTTACAGATTTTATAAAATCCTAATTAACCGTTTAATAATTGTTAATGATTTAAGAAAATAACAAAAACTTAATTGAAACATACATAAACCTTGATTCTTGAATAACTTTAATCACCAACTTCGTCTATGATTAAAAAAATATCTTTTTTTTTCTTCTCTTGGAGGTGGGATCACAGGGAAAAAGAGGAGAGAAAAGTGATCTTAGGGGAGATTTATTTATCTTCTATTTATAATACATAAAAATCTATTGTAATCAGATTTGTTTTCTTTTTTTTCTTTCTTTAAACCGATCCAATCACCTCCCTTTTTAATTAATTAATTTTTTTATATATTTTTCTATACAAATTCGTATTTACTATTCATGTATAAAAAAATATTTTTTTTATCTTTTATTAGTTAATTAATTACCTTCAATACCTTAAGTTTTTATAAAAACTTAAGCTAATTTGCTAAACCATTTTGCTTATAAACTACTTTCTAAAAATAACTTTTCATTTTCGAATTCACTTTCTATATATGAAAAGTTTACTACCAACTTCCATATTTCAACCACATTCTTCCTTTCCCAATATTACACATTTTATAAACGCTCAAACCTTAAAGAAACAATGTATAGACGTAGGCAATGAATGACACACGTCTTTCATAATCATTATCTCCACATGTGAACGAATGGAATACTTATCACTCAAACACATTCAAAATGAGATGCCCATACACCTCAAAATGATATCATGCACTTAATTAACTACTTAGCCACATAATTCACATAGCACAACACTTACACTCATAAAAATAATCTCTTAGCCATTTCTAAAGGTTTAAACTAACATGCTCAAATCACGGTTGTCACATTATCCCATCCTTAAAGAAATCTCGTCCTGAGATTTAACTAGGCGATTCAACAACACGATCAACAAATAACTGAGGATTACTTCGAACTTCATTGGCTCTTCGCGCATCCCGTGAACTCGGACCACGCTTTTGAATTTCTAATAAACTTCTCACAAGTGGTATCTACTACGCTTCAAATTCCTAATCTCATGGTCCATAATCTCTACGAGTTCCTCAACAAAACGTAAAGTCTTGTCGATTTTGATTTCATTCAACGGCACATGCAAATTAGCATCCGCCAAACACTTCTTCAAATTTGACACGTGGAATGTGTCATGCACACTACTCAACTCCTCGGGCAATCTTAACCGATAAGCTACGGGGCCGATCCTTTCAAGGATCTCGAATGGTCCTATGTATCTGGGTGCCAACTTACCCTTCTTTCAAAAACGCACTACGCCCTTCCAAGGCGACACATTCAATAGTACTCCAATCACCCACCCTCAAAAACTCTAACGGTTTACGTCTCTTATCCGATAGCTCTTTTGACGATCTCTTGCCGCTTTGAGCTTTTCTTTTATCAATACTACCTTAGTTGTACGTATCTTGTTACTAATCAGGCCCAGTCAGAAACTACTCTCTTTAATCTCTGCCCATAGGAACAGGCGACCTACATTTCTTCATACAAAGCTTCAAACGGCGCACACCAATATGCTGATTGGATAACTAAAACCAAATTAATTACCCCATGTCCTCATTATATCTTTCCAAAAGTTGAATCATACGTTCACTTTGTCCTCGCTTAGAGGATTGCTAAGTAGTACTCAAATCCAATCGTTGTTCTAACTCTTTCTGCAGCGTCTGCCAACAACCACGAGGAATATCATCACCATCCTCAAATCTAAGTTGGTCATCACCAGAATTCCATTCTGGATTTATCATCATCATATAACATCAATTAGCCAACTGCACATCTTGAAATCATTTTGTTATAGCTAGAAATTGAGCTAACTTCGTAGTCTATCGACCATCAACCAAAATCACATCATACTCACTACTCTTGACCTTAGAAATTTAGTTATCAATCTGGGTGATTTATCTCATTTTCATGCATGTTCTTCACGGTTGTTTGCAGCAAGCCGCAAAAGTCTTTGGGACATTGCAGCCTTCACCTCTTAAAAACAAGTCCGAAATTTGCTAAAAAGATAGCTATATCCTTATTATTCATGGCCACCAATAATGTCTCCAAGGTTATAGTACGTCTTATCCGCTCCCGGATGTACCAACTGTAACATCTGAGATTTTTCGGATTTTTAAGATAACTATTTTATCCTTCGACTTTTAGGTCTGGCTTGACTTACAAGAACAACCATCTAAATCACGTTTTCACGGCTCGGACCCTAAAGCAATTTCGATGTGAACACGACATTTCCTGACAACTTTTCGTTTTGACCGAGGACCTGGAACGAGTCGCGAAAAGGGCTTAAACCCGCACCGCAAAAACATTTTTTTCGAACAAATAAAACGCGTGACACACAAAAACAATTAAATTTGTTTTTAATTATCAGTATTTATTTAATAAAAATATTAAATAAATTAGCCATCATTTTAATTAAAAGCGTTGCGGATAACGCGAATACTCGAGTTGAAATCTAATTTTATTTCGAACAAGACGAGACCGGTTCACAAAAGGAATAACAGATATTTTATTAAATATTATAAAATATTTATGAAACATTATCAAGTAAATACTCGTTTTTATCAGAAAAATGATTCGGAAAACAATGGCGCAAGTTTCAAAAATTGAATCGACCGTTAAGTCGCTCAAATGGGTCCCGAACCGTTTTTACCAAAACTATGATAAAGAAATTACACTTTAGACCCTAAACTATTTCAACTTATCACTTTTGAATTAAAGTTTTAATATATATAAAGAAATTATATATATTTATTTCATTTCTATACAAATAACACACACACACTCATGTTTATTCTCTCTCTCCCTCACAACATCCGACCACCGGCGCCGCCGCCGGATTCCGGCCACCACCACTCCGCCGCCGCCGGAAAACTTTTCCGGCGGGATTTTTCCGGCGAGCTTCAACATTCCTCCTCGTCACCGGATCTATCCTATCCACCCACTTACTCGCGGCCACGCGCCACTCCGGCAGCTTCACCGCTGCCTGCACACCATGATTATTCTACCACCATCATCATCCTCGTCTTCACCCCAACATCACCACGCCATCAACCACCGAGACCACCACCCAAGGGTGCGTCCGGTTTGGTTATAACAGCAGCAGGGGGGGTGTTCGTTTGGTTTGTGGGTTTACAACGCTTAGGGCGTTTGGTTTCGTGGTATATCAACCACCGGGTGCGTCGTTTGGGTATAACGCCGGAAGAAAGTTTGGGTCCGGGTATAGCTCCACAAGGGTGGTTTTCGTTGGGATGCTCCCACGGAAACACCACCACAACCGCCACCCCAAGGGTGCGTTTGTTTAGGGGTGTTTGTCTTGGCTGTTTCGGTACAGCCACACCACGTGCGTGTGGTTTGTATTTCTATCATCAAGGGTGGGTTCGGTTCGATTGTCACACCGATTAGAGTGTGTTTGTTTGGCTGTTATAAACAGCCGTGGGGAGGGGGTGTTTGTTTGTTTGGCTGTTATAAACAGCCGGGTGCTGTTGGGTGTTTGGGGGTGGGGCCATACACCCAACAGCACCCGGTGTTAAACAACAAACAAAAACCCTCCCCTCGATGTTATTACAGACAAACAAACACACTCTAATGGGTGTGACAATCGAACACGATCCCACCCTTGATGATGAAATACAAACCAATCGCAGTGGTGTGGGCTGATACCGAAAACAGCCCAAGACAAAACCCCTAAACAAACGCACCCTTGGGGAGGTGGCGGTTGTGGTAGGTGTTTCAGGGGGGGAGGCTGCCACTACGAAACAACCAACCTTGTGGTGCATACCCGGACCTCAACTCTCTGCGGCTTGTTATACCATAACCGATAGCAACCGGTTGGTGATATACCACGAAAACAACGCGCATAAGGTTTGTAACCACAAACCAACCGAACTCCCCCTTTGCTTTTTTGCTGTTATAACCAACCGGACGCACCCTTAGGGTGTTGTCTCGGTGGTTGATGGCGTGGTGGATGTTGGGGTGAAGAGTGGATGTGATGGTGGTAGATTAATCATTGGTGGCAGCGGCCGGTGAGCTGCCGGCAGTGGCTCGTGGGGCCGCGAGTAAGTGGGTTGGGGGGGGGGGAAAATAGGATAGATCGGGAGGTGACGAGGGAGGTATGTTGAAGCTCGCGGAGAAGTCCCGCCGGAAAGTATTCGGCTGGCGGCGGAGTGGTGGTGGCCGGGATCGGGCGGCGGCGCCATTGGTGTCGAGTTGTGAGGGGAGAGAGAGAATAAAACTGAGTGTGAGTGGTTATTTGTATAGAATGAAAAAAGTCAAAAGTCAAGTCAGGCTTGAAAAGTCAAAGATTGAAATCGTCATTCAAAATTTCGAAAATTCTCGGATGTTACATTCTAGACTTTGAAGAATGATTTGTGTGACGCTTCGATTAATCAAATGTAGTGGTTGATGCGTTCAGTAGAAAGGAAGAGTGAAACTCAGACGAGTAAGGGCAATGTCTATGACTATCCAGTCAGATGTTAAGGACAAGATATTGGCTACTCTAAGTGAGACTTCCAAGGTAGAGAACGCGCCAGCAGAAATGCTGCGTGAACTAGACCAACAAATGGAAAAGAGAGCAGATGATGGTTGTACTTTATGGATTAAGTTGTATAGTAAGTATGAGTATGAAATTCGCTACCATCCAGGTAGGGAAAATGTGGTGCTTGATGCGTTAAGAAGGAAGGAACGAGTGAAACCTAGACGTGTTGGAGCGATGGCTATGACCATTCAGTATGGAGTAAGAGGAATGATATTGGCAGCCCAAAGTGAGGCGTTCAAGCAAGAGAACGTACTCGCAGAAAGGCTTCATGGGTTAGATTAACATATGGAAAAGAAGGAGGACGAGAGTTTGTACTTAATGGATCGTATATGAGTGCTGTTAGTAGGGAATGATGAGAACGGCAGTAATGGATGAGGCTCATGCATCAAGGTACTTGGTACATCCGGGAGCGGATAAGACGTATTATAACCTTAGAGACATGTATTGGTAGCCACGTGTAGAAAAGGATATAGTTACCTATGTTAGCAATTGTTGGATTTGTTTAAGAGGTGAAGGCTGCAATGTGAAAGATTTTTAGCTTGCTGCAACAACCTAAGATACTTGAGTGAAAATGAGATAGAATCACCATGGATTTCATCAGAAAATTTTCAAGGTCAAAGTAGTGAGTATAATGTGAATTGGGTGATGGTCGATAGACTGACTAAGTCGGCTCATTTTCTGGCTATAAGAGAAGACTATAGTACGGAAAGATTGGCAAAGATTTACATCGATGAAATAGTCGTGCGACATGGAGTTCCTGTGTTGATTATTTTAGATTTAGATGGATGATTTACCTCGTGGTTTTGGCAGACGCTGCAGAAAGTGATAGTGACGCGATTAGATTTGAGTACTGCTTAGCATCCTCAAGCGGATGGACAAAGTGAACGTATGATTTAGACTTTGGAGGATATAATGAGGGCATGTGTTATCGATTTTGGTGGTAGTTATCAATTGAGCATTCGGTGTGCTCCGTTTGAAGCTTTGTATGGTAGGAAATGTAGATCGCCTGTTATATGGGCAGAGATTGGAGGAAGTAGTTTGATTGGACCCGAGTTAGTTCAAGAAACGACTAATAAGGTAGTGTTGGTAAAGGAAAAGCCCAAAGCGGCGGGAGATCGTCAAAAGAGCTATGCTGATAATAGGCGCAAACCGTTAGAGTTTGAGGTAGGTCGCCTGTTTTATAGGCTGAGATTGGTGAAAGTAGTCTGATTGGACCTGAGTTGGTTCAAGAGACGACTGATAAAGTAGTGTTGATAAAAGAGAAGCTCAAAGCGGCAAGAGATCGTCAAAAGAGCTATGCTGATAATAGGCGTAAACCGTTAGAGTTTGAGGTAGGAGATCGAGTTATGCTAAAAGTGTCACCTTGGAAAGGTGTAATTCGTTTTGGGAAAAAGGGTAAGTTAGCGCCGAGGTATGTAGGACCATTTGAGATTCTTGAAAGAGTCGGTCCTGTAGCTTATCAATTGAGATTGCCTGAGGAATTGAGTGGAGTACATGACACGTTTCATGTGTCAAACCTAAAGAAGTGTTTGGCGGATGCTAGTTTGCGTGTGCCATTGGACGAGATTAAGGTTGACAAAACTCTTCGTTTTGTTGAGGAACCTGTAGAAATTATGGACCGTGAAATTAAGAGTTTAAAACGTAGTAGAATATCGCTTGTGAAAGTTCGTTGGAATTCTAAGCGTGGACCTGAGTTTACTTGGGAACACGAAGATTATATGAAGTCTAAGTACCATAAGTTGTTCGTTGAACGAACTGATGAATCGGCTAGTTAAATCTCGGGATGAGATTTCCTAAAGGAGGGGATACTGTAACAACCATAACTTGAGCAGGTTAGTCAAACCGTTAGTGTTGACTTTTGGATCTATTGAAATGTATGGTATGTGTGATTATATGTGTTTATATGCGTTTATGTGGGTTATGTGAGATTGGATAATCAATTCATTGAGCGTGCCCGTCTCATTGGGATTGGATTTCCGTTGGATATTATGGAGTTCATTTCGTTCACTTTAGGTAACAAGGAAATGATTTTGTGATTTAAGCGTTTTAGTGATTTATCGTGTAAGTAATTATACGTATACGTATTTATGTGTTAGTAATATTAGGATGAGATTAAGTTTTAGTAGTAAGCATATGAAAGAAATGAGTTTGATAAAATATGAGTTTTTTAGGGACTTTCTATTTATAGAAAGTGAATTTGTGAAATAAAAAGTATAGTAAATTGCATTTACGCAAAAAGGTATGCGCAAATAAGCTAAGGTTTTTATAAAAACTTAAGATAATATTAATAATTAAGTAATTAATTAATTAAAAAAAAGGAAAGAAAAAGAAAAAGAGAGGGATCGGCCGGATAAGGGAAAAAGAAAAGAAAAAGGAAACCTAGTTGATATCTAATACTAATTAGGGATTATCTAGAACTCAATATGTGGCCTATAAATACAAAACAAAATCCCTAACCCTCCCCCCCCCCCTATTGAGATCAGTCGAACAGAAGAAAAAGGAAGAAGAAAAATTAGGGTTTTTTTATCTTTGAGGGACTAATGTTGTCAAAACCCCAAACTTGTACCCTGTCACCCCCAACCTTTATAAACTATTTTTCCCGCCTAAGTTTCCCCCCCAACAAACTCACGGGTTCTCCACCCCCGTTTTACCCTGCAACCCAAACTACCCCATGAATAATCACTTCCCCCTCCTCCACTATCTTTCCCACCAAAAGAGGAACTTTGCCATGTTGGCAATCCATAAATCCACCACATTCTCAAGGGTTCGGATCAAAAGTTTGGGTACCAAGGAATTTAAAGGGCCAGGATTTGCTTGACTTTACACTCTCACAACAAACACAACCCTCTTGTTGTGTCTACAAGAAAGCACAGAGGCTAGAAGACAAAGAGAAGACACAAAAAGCCTAGTCGAATTTTCCTATTTAAAGCTTTGTAAAAGCCATTGTGGCAGAGTAGTTTTTAAGTAGTTCAAGTGTAATTTTTTAGAGTTTTTAAGTTTAAATTTTCAGTTTAAAAGTTTCTTTATGTACTTGTACTTCGACTCTTAATGCAATTCAGTTAAGCTTTTTATTGTTACTTGTATTCTAAGTGTCAAGTGTTCTTAAAATCTTTTAAGTTTTCATTTAAGCTATCTTATAATCTGTCCTATAAACATTTTCACCAAACTTTAAAGAAAATACAAGAAAATAGAAGGTACTGTTGGAAAAAGCTTGGATGAATAAGCTGATATGGATGGCTTATTGGGTTTTCAGCTTAGTTTTAGCTTATTTATAAGCTAAGGGTAGGGATTTAGAGCTTAAATAGGTCTCAAAAATCCTTTTTGAGCAAAGGATTAAAGGTACTTTTCTTTTAATTTTTGCTTCTATTTTGACTGTTGCAACATAAGCTTTATTTGGACTTATTTACTTAGCTTATTATGTTGTGTGCTTATTAGTGACAAATTTTGATACTATAGGTATGCTTTTAATGTTTTTAATTTCATTTGTATGCAATTTTAGTTAAAACTGTCAAGTAGTGCTATTTCTGTCATAGCTTATTCAAGTGCTTATTTGCTTGGCTTTTTGTCTTTCATATGTCTTAAATAGCTTAAGTATAATTAGTCTTCAAAAATTTCAGTTTTAAACTAGCTTTTATAGGTTTAAAAAGTCCCTTTTAAAAATTAAGGGAGTGTTTGGGTCAATATGGAAAACGGGTCAAAATGGTTGTGTGTTTGGGTTATGGTCATTTAGCTAGTTTAAGCTTAAGTTTTAAGCTTATTTAAAGCTGTTTTAAGAGTTTTCAAGCTTTAAAATTGTTTTCCAAAAGTTTTTCTAAACCATCTTTGAAACTGTGATTTTTAAGAAAACCCCAAGTGCTTATTTAGATAAGCACTTGGATTTTTGAGTTTTAGTTTCAAAAAGTGTGCTATTTGTGTGTGTTAAACAAGCTGGTAACCCTTTGTTCTTTTGACTTTGTTGAGTCAAAAACCACCCAAGTATTTTTAAGTGTCAAAGTTAAAAAACCAACACCCTTTTTCACCTAACAAATTCAGCACGTTTTTATGGTTTTTAAAAGTCAAAAATTGGTGCACAAGTTGTTTAGCTAGGATACTCAATCTGTTTTAGCTTATCTTTTTAATTTGAGCTTATTTGACAGCTTTAAAAAAGCTGTCAAATAAGCCCTTGAGTTTAGCCTTAAATCTCCCCTGGTGCAAAGGGGAGATTTTAAGCTCTCATTGCTTACCCTTTAAGTGCACTAAAGCCCAAGTTCTTGGCTTATTTCAAGAGCTTATAAGCTATTGTATAAGTCCCTTAAGTTTCAGCCCTTAAGAAGCTTATTTGATGGCTTATCTTTAAGCTCAAACTTGCCTTTTGACTGTTTTAACTTTAGTGTAGGATTGCTTATTTCATTCTTGGCTTATTCAGCTTATTTTATAAGCTCATTTTTGCTCTTAATAGCTTTTTAGGTTAGTATAGGTAATTGTTAAGCTTATTTGCCCTTTTCCTAGCTTATTTGTCCAAAAGGCTTAAGCTCTTTTTGCCTTTTTAAGCTTTGTTTAGTTTCTGTCCACTTAAGCCTTAATGCTTATTTTAGTTTTAGCTTTTACTTATTTTAGCTTATCTAGATTAGGTTTAGACCCTCTTTAGCTTATTTTGTCCATCACTTAGCTTATTTGTTCACTAAGCCAAATGACTTAGTGGTTTTTAGCCTTTCAAAGCCTCATTTAGTTCTGTCACATTAAGCCCTTTTCTTCAGCTTATTTAGTGTTAGTTTTTTAGCTTCTTAGTGCTTATTAGGCTAGTTTAGGAGTCCTCTTAGCTTATTTAGTCCTAGACTTAGCTTATTTGTCCTCATAAGCAAAAAGACTTAGCTTTTCTAGCTTTAAGCCATTTTAAGCATTCTGTCATCTTTAAGCTGATTTTTCAGCTTATTTACAGCTTTTCACAAAAAGTTGTAGTTGACAAAGTTGTTAAGCCCCACGAGCTTAACAACTTTGCTTCACAAAGTTTTTCCAAAAAAAAAGAGGGAAAGACAAGGGGACCGGGTGAGCAAGGCTCGAACCTGGTACCCCTCGATACGATCCCCCTTTTTATACACACCACACATACCGCTGCGCCCTTGGGTCTTTTTCGTTAAAGACTCAAGGGCTTTGTTATTTATAGTCATTTTTGGCTTATAAGCTTATAAGCTGCCAACAGCTTATTTCGAGCTTATTTTTAAGCCAATTTTGTGTTTCTTATTTTTCGTAGATTAATCATAGTGTAAAGTATTTTTAGAAAAAATTTCATAATTTTTCGAAATCGTTTAGTATTTTTTACAATTTAATTTAGTTAAAAGTTTTAAAAATTCATAAAAAATACAAAAATTATCAAAAAAATATTTTTCTTTTTTAGAAAATTTTCTTTAGTCACCTAGTTTGTAGGAAAAATATAAAACTTTTCATAGGGTCATTTTTACAACTTTTTGCTTTTTAAAGAGCGGTCCGGGTGCGGGATTTTGTCTTGACTCGTTTTTGGGTCAAACGAACTCCGTTTTCGGTCTAGTCTTTTTCATTCTTCGTTATTTGTTCCCTAGAGTAGTTTAGAAGTGAAAATTTCTTCGTAGGGTTATTTTTAAAGATTTTAGGTTTTTCCCCCTTTGTTCGGGATTCGTGCTCCCGTTTTTCAGCTTAAATTCGTAATTTTTAGGATTTTCTTAAACGTTTTTATTTGTTATTGTTTAATTTGACTTTTCCACACTCCCAAACCAATTCTCTCCTTCAAACTCAAATCTTCGACTGTATCGATCTTCCAGTCCGCTCGTTGGGATAATCGACCCGGGCTTACATTTCTTATACTACTTCTCGGTATCATTGATTCTGTTTCAGATTACACTTACTAAATATATTTTATATTTTATTATATATTATATATATTTTAAGGTGTAGTTTAAACGGATCAATAGGGTAGGGAGGACTACTTGAAAGATAAGTATCCTCGATTAATTGTTTGGTAATGATAGAGTTGAACCTTTTGGTTAAATCTCGGGACGAGATTTCCTTAAGGAGGGGATAATGTGACAACCATGACTTAAGCAGGTTAGTCAAACTATTAGTGTTGACTTATGTATCTGTTGCAATGAATGGGTTATGTGTTATTAGTGTTTATGCGTGTTTATATGTGTTTATGTGGGGTATGTGAGATTTGGTAATCAATCCATTGAGCGTGATCGTCTCATTGGGATTGGATTTGTGTTGGATTTTTTGTAGAGTTCATTTCGTTCACTTTTGGTGACTAGGAAATGATTTTGTGATTTAAGCGTTTTAGTGATTTATCGTGTAAGTATTATTATGTATATGTATTTATGTGTGCTAAGTGGTTTGAGTAGGTGCAGGATATCATTTTGAGGTGCATAGGCATCTCATCTTGATTTCGGTTGTTTTTGGCGATAAGTATTCCATTCGTTCACATGTGGTGATAATGGATATGAAAGACGTTTGCATGCATTGCCACGTCAATACTTGGTTTTAAGGATTAAGCGTTTATATGAAGTGTGTGTTATGGGAAAGGAATAATGTGGTTGAAATATGGAAGTTGGTGGTAAATTTCCATATATAGAAACTGAGTTTGGAAATGAAAAGTTATTTTTAGAAAGTAGTTTATAAGCAAAATAGTTTACCAAATTAGCTTAGGTTTTTATAAAAACTTACGGTATTGAAGGTAATTAATTAACAAATAAAAGATATTTTTTTTTATACATGAATAGTAAATACGAATTTTAATAAATAAAAAGAATAAAGCCCAATCCTAGTAGGACTCTAATTAAGGGAATTATCAAGTTAATAAATATCAAATTAGACTTAAGCATGAACTCTAATCCTATAAACACTAAACCTTCATATCCCTAAAACACTTTTTTCCCTCCCCTACTTAGATCGGCTAAAGTTTTCAAACAAGAAGGAAGAAAAAATATTTTTCAAGCTAGGTGATTTTGTGTTCAAGCTTTGAAGATTTAAGGTATATACTATAATCTTTTGAAGTTAATTGTCATTAAAAACATGTAATAATTATTATGATGGAATTAGGGTTTTATAAAACCTGAAAATTATGATGTTTAATCATATTGAAATAATTAGATTTAATTCATGTAACAAGAGTTATGGTGGATCTAGAGTTTCATAATATTCTTTAAATTAAAGTTTATAATCTAATTAGAGTTCTTAGTAATCAATTAGATGCGAGTTATGGTGGATCTAGAGTTTCATAATATTCCGGTGTCTATGATGTAGCTCAGAGAGTCTAGTTTCCAGAACATCTGGCCTCGAAGGGTTTTAAGGTTGGGAAGTCATTCAAATGTTGGTTACGAGAAACGTTGTCAAAGTAGTAAATTTCGGTTAGATTTAGGTCATATTACGAGGTGTAAAGTCCCCACATAAAATTTGAATTAGGATTATCCAACCTACAGGAGTTTAGTTCTATGTGTCTATTAAAAATTTACCAAAGGAGAGATTCTGATTTGGAGTCTAAGTATGGTTTTTAGGTCCAAACTTTTTAGTGTGTGATCAGATCCGAAACTGAGTAGTTAAAAGTTTGATTCTATTTGGGGCACTTAAGAGTGGAAATAAATTAGTGGAAAAATCACGGGGGTAGTAAACTCATGATATTGAACCTGTGATTTTTGGTAAAATTTATAAAGATCACTAGGGGTGGTTTAGAAAATGGTAAAGTGACATTAAAATTTTGCGTTTTCGGGTAAATTGTTGAACATTGGAAAAGTGTATAAACATGTTGGTTAAGGTTGGGCATGGTGTCGTGGTGACCCATGAGGGTAATTAAACACCTTAGACATCCATTATATGATTGCTACATGGGCATAAGCATTTGGCTTGGTCGCGTGTAACACGTGTTTGTTTTGATTGTTTAGTTTCGTGCAAGGATTTGGAATTTGCTTAAGCATCAAGTTAGTTTCATAGCCCCTTTTTCTTATGTTCTTTTAGGGTGAAAATGATGCTATGAGTATTAAATATTTTAGTTACTGTGATAATGTGTTTTAAATGAGGGATGGACTATACGTGACTATTGTATGTTATGTGCTACTTGCTATTGTGATATGGATCGTGGGACACGTTCCGTTCTCTTGTTTGTTGTGCTTGAGCGTGACCGTCTCAACATGGTTTGATGTGTTTGCATGTTAGCTTGTATGATAGTTCGTTTAATGTCCTGCTATGCTATGTTTTATTTATCACAGTAATTGGTTTTAAATGATTGTTATGTGTGTCTTAAACCTATGACTCTCACCAACTTTATATTGACGTTTAAGCATCATTTTCAGGTGAGCACCATTGAAATAAGATAGAGAGAAGTGGCTAGAAAGAGACCATAGGATGTTATGGAGTTTATTGCTTTATTGTTTTGAATTTTGCATTGTTTGGATGATGGATAATTGTTGCATGTTTTTATGTTGGCGAGAACTTTCGTTTCATTAATAAAGACGCCTTTTGGATTTAGATTAGTTTTATGGGTATTGTTATGACACTTTGTGTCTATACTTTGCTTATTTATTGCATGTAGAATTCTCTTTATAGGCGCCATTGTGTTGTGATGATATTCATGATGTTACGCCTCGCGTTTCCGTCTTAACGGGGTATGACATGTGTAATAAACATCAGTTTCATAGCACGTTATTGTTGTATTTTGGTTTACAAATTATTATTGGCTTATTTAATTAGAACATACAATATATTGTTATATCTATAAAGTGACAATATTGCTTCGAAAAACTTTTGGATATGGATGTATACAAAATGGCACGTAAAACAACAACAATATATCCCGCTGCTGACTTTTGTGTTTGCATGATGCTAGGCCCTTCGTGCATGTAATCACAATGCACGCAAGCCACACTAATTTAACTAAGTAGCTTATCTTCATTATAAATATAAATTTTTATCTTCGATCAACTTGTTATTATTTTTATACAGTTATAGAAATTAAATATACAGAAACCTGTGGGTAGTAAAGCATAATATGTGGGAAACCAGTAGTAATAGTAGTAATTAATTACTCGTAGTACAGTAGCAATAGCATGTATATACATCCATGCAATGCTTAAGCGGTCATAAGACCTAATCTTTGACTACACCTTAGTCCAGTCAATTTTGATCACCTTCTGGAATTAGTTGCATTGCATCTAGATACCGTTAACTTCGATCTGATTCTGGCTCATTTCATCGAGATCCGTTTCATACCATGATGCCATGTTCTTGTTCTTAAACGAGTCTCCGTAAGTTTATGAGATAAATGTGTTAAAAATGATATCTAGGAACACTCAATAGCCAAACTCAGCCTTTTATTAACAAGTAAAGTAGAATAGTCTCCAACTGGGTGCTATCCAAACATACATAAGAAAAAATAGTCCTCAAACGAGTGCTATCTGAAATACAGTAATTAAACAACCTAAACTATGAATCAAAAAACAAGCGATTACATTTT
>BQNB010033197.1:3440-52528 GCA_026074375.1 Tanacetum coccineum
GAATAACACTATATCTACACAAGATCTTTTAGTCAAAGAAAAGATGGATTCACAATCAGAAACTACCCAAACAGTGTCAAAATAGGAGACTATGATCTCTAGAGCATGAGAATGGAGCAATATGTTACTCACACTGATTATGCTCTTTGGGAGGTTATTGTGAATGGTGATGCACCTGCTATTACATCAACTAGTGTTGGTACTGAAGGTCTCATTCCTCCTAACACTGCTAAACAAAAGCTAGCAAGAAAGAATGAATTGAAAGCAAAAACCACTCTGTTGTTGGCCATTCCTGATGAGCACCTATTGAAGTTTCATAGAATCAAGGATGCAAAGACCTTATGGGAAGCAATCAAGGCCAGGTTTAGAGGCAACAAAGAATCAAAGAAAATACAAAAAACCATACTGAAGCAGCAATATGAGAATTTTGCTGCATCAAGATCTGAAGGACTGGATAAAACCTATGATAGGTTTTAGAAACTCGTCAGCCAATTAGAAATTCATGGTGAAGTTATCTCTCAAGAAGATGCAAATCTGAAGTTGTTGAGAAGTCTACCATCAACTTAGAACAATATTGCTTTAATCATGAGAAACAAATCTGATCTAGACACATTAAGCATGGATGATTTGTATAATAATCTAAAGGTGTATGAATCTGAGATTAAAGGCCAATCAAGCTCAAACTCTCAAAATCTGGCTTTTGTATCTTCGGAAAACACTAGCAGTACTAATGAAGCAGTTAATACTACTCATGAAGTTTCTACTGCTAGTTCACATAGATAAGCTTCTTCCTCAACTTATGCTGAAGATGTCATGTTTTCCTTCTTTTCTAATCAATCTAATAGTCCACAATTAGACAATGAAGATCTAGAGCAGATTGATACTGATGATCTTGAAGAGATGGATCTCAACTAACAGGTGGCCATGTGACTATGGCCTTTTTAGGGGTCAAAGTTATATATCAAATAGTAGAATAATATTAATCAAATATAGGATCCCCCGCAAGTCAACCTAGTCAACCTTTTAGGAAAAAGATCAACAAACTCACGGGTACAATATAAATGATTCTGGGTAAGTGATCACCCGGGTCGTTCTCCCAACGAGGCGTGAAATTGACGGTTACGTTATTGGTTTGACTTTTGGATGCTTGAATAACAAAGGATTTGATTGGGTTTTCTAAATTCTACGGGAAATTATGAACATTTAAACTAAGGAGTACTTAAATCTATGGGAAAATCATAAAAAGGCACGAGAATTTAAACCTAAACTATGGGAAAGCATAAAAAAGGCAATGGATGACTTAAAATTCTACGGGAAGCATAAATAAGGCATAAAAGTAAATCCTAAGTCTACGGGAACATAAAAACGAAGGCAATTAAAGTTAAAAAATGAAAACGATAACGGGATTTGAAACCCGTTCTTTAAAAAACTAAATCCTACAATTTTAACCCTACGAGTTCGAATTTATTTTTCCTAGGTCCTAAATAATAAAAGAAAATTTTTTAAAATTTTTTTTTTTGATTTTTATTTAATTTTGTATGAATTAAAAACAGTTTTAATAAGAAAAATTGATTAAAAATACTAAATTAAATGGGAAAATTCTGAAAAATTCATGGAAAGAACTTTAAAAAGTGCTGATTCTAGGAAAAATAAAATGGGCTTACTAGCTTATTGGAATAAGCTGGTAATAAGCAAAATAGGGCTGGTAGCTTATTGGGCCTAAAAGTGTATAAAGATTAAATGGTGTAACACTTAACTATGTGTAATGGTTAGTGTGTGTTTGCTTGGGACGAGTATGTGTAAAGGGAGAGGTCGTTCGACCTCTATGCCTCTCCTTTTTTATAAACCAATTTTTTTTCTTTTTTTTAGAACTTATAAAACTGACCAAAATAAGCAAAATTTAAAAAATGACTTTTTAAAATACTCAAAAATAAGCTGTTAAATAAGCAAATGAAAACTGACATAATGGTCTTTTTTTAACTAAGTCTACAAAAGGCTTAACTGTTAGGTAATTTTGGGGGCTAAATAAGCAAAGGGGAAAGTAAATCAGCTAAAACAACATAGAGGCTAACCTAATAAGCACTAAAGAGAGGAATAATAAGCTAACAAATAAGCTAGAAAACTTAAAAGGCATTAAGACAGTTTGCTAAAACTAAACTAAGTTATCATTAGCTCTTAAAAGCTGTTAAAAAGATCTTAATCAAATAAGATGGCCAAGACTGTTTTGAGCCCCCAGTTTTGAACATGTCATAGATAAAACCATAAAACTCTTATATAAACTTTAAAACTTTTTGAAAACTGATTAAAATGACTAAAGTTTGCTTGTTAAAGTTGACAGAATAACCCAAATGGTTTTTTTAACTACTTTGACCCGTTTTGAGGGCTTGTCCCAAACACCCCTTTAAAATTATTTTGGCCATTTAAAACTAAGTTAAGCTGTTTTAAGGTAAAACCGGATTATACATAAGAATAATAACCATCACTAAGACAAAATCAACAGTCATAAACACTGATATAAGCAAGGATTAGCAGATGCAGTTATATAAAGAAAATGGACAATTTTTCATTAAAAACCTTAAAAATTGAATTTCATTAAAAAGATTACAATAGCTTAAATGTAAAAGACAGAATTTAAAACATAATTTAAGACATAAAATTAAAACTAAACTATACTACTCCTAGTTACTTTTGTCTTTTGTCTTCTTCTTCAATATATAGGTTGTGAGTCTTCTTTGCTTTGTGTTTGTTGTGCTTTCAGTGTGAGAGGCTTCAAAACATCAATCCAAACCATCCATTTAGCTTGCTGCCCAAGTCCATAGATCTCAACCCTTGATTCACTTTACTTCTTCCTTATCCAATTAGAAGGCATGGGATTGCCAAGGTGGAGTTTGGTTGTATGTGGTGTGGGGTTAACTGGTTTGTCGTTTGGTGAGGAGGAAAAAGTTAAGAGGATTTGTCTCTTGTTGCAGGGTATCACGTGAAGGGGGTGATTGAATAGGGTTTTAGGTTAGTTTTGGCGGGTAAATGGGTTTAACTAGTTTTGATATAGCAAGGTGAGAGTTTGGTAGAATGACAGGAAAGGTCCCTCGTCTCATATAAGGTTATTGCATGTATGGTCCTTGAACTCTGCATTATTGGTCCTTGAGGTTGATAAGTGTTTACACCGTTATTCCTTTTGGACTAACAATGTTAGTCCTTTAGGACTAACGGCGTAATAAGGTAAAGGGTGTATTGGTATAACAATGTTAAAGGGATGGATTGGGCCAATGGTGTACTGTTTGGGCCGGTTATATATAAAAAAAAGTATTGGGCCCTTTTGTCTTCATAATGTTTAAATGGGTTGACCCGGCCCATTAAATGGGTACGGATGGGCCCATTTAACATTTCCTCGATTTCGGCTTTGACTTTGACCTTTGACTTTGGCAGGGTTGACTTTGACTTTGACTTGGTTAACTTTTTGGTTTTTCCACCCTTTTCCATTCCGTGCTCGGTTTTGTCCGTTTTGGCTTGATTTTTCATCCTTTTGTTGGATATCCGTTTCCTGTAAAATATAAGTGAAAACATACAAATTCAATGTATTTTAGGTACGTTTTTTGTCATTTAAGTCCGTTTTTGATGGAAAATGGTATGTGTAATTAAGCACATACCAAAATCTCCCATACTAAAATATGTCGTGTCCTCACGCAATGCTATAAGTAAACACTTAAGAAAACCAAGAATCTCGATCCCCCTCGACTAATAACCTCTAAAAGTGACTAAGTGTTCGTCAAGGGGAATGAAAGAATCAAAAACTTTGAAAAACCCTGTTTTTACCATTTTTTACATATTTACACTAATTACCACTAATATTTTGTATTTTTCCTTTTTCTCATTTTTTTGTACTTTTCTTTTTAAGCAACTAACTAACTTATTTGACTTTCGTTATTTTATAACTTCAGGGATCATAGAACAAGAAACATTTCAATCCTAAAATGCCCCAAAAAGGATAAATTCTTCGTTCCTGACTTTTCACTCGTCTTAAACCAAGCTTAAAACAAAATCACCGTTAAATATAAGTTAAGATGCTAACACTACTCATATTTGTAACTTGTGAACTTTTCACTCCCGACAATTATTATATATATTAGGTGAATGTGCCATTTTGAATTTCAACTATGGATCAACGTTTTGTAAAATTCTATGCTTCACGCTCCACCCGAGAATAATGAGTTTGAAGGCGAGATCATCCCATGTAGCGACTTTCGTCTCGGCACATCCCAACCTTGCGGCTAAGTGACCAGGCTTTTGACACCCCACAGAGACTAGTATCGGGACTCACGGACCTTTGGTTTAAAAAACTCTTAGGTTTCCCGTATATACATAGCTTATTTAGAAAAATCACAACTTAAAATGAAATAGTCTTAGTTCAAAAGCATATTTAAATTTAACAAAAAGAGATTTTCCCTACATTTATTAATTCACACTTAACATTAAACATAACCATGATGCAATTATAACCATCGACCTTTTAGAAGGCTGTAACATCGATTGTGAGCCGGCAAGATACAACAAACTTTTATCGGTCTCGGATTATTATTCTTACTATGGGCTTTCTTTAGAAGGCTGCAACATCGGCTGTGAGCCGGCAAGATGCAGCAAACTTTTATCAGTCTCGGATTATTATTCTTACTATGGGCTTTCTTTAGAAGGCTGCAACATCGGTTGTGAGCCGGCAAGATTCAGCAAACTTTTATCAGCCCACAGTTTATTTTTTTATTATACTTTATTTCACGGATATATAGAGAATAACTTATTTTTGGATATTTAAGTATAAATTTGAAACTAAGACTAATAAAATATTCTTGGGTACTAATCTCAAAAAAATGTTAATTTAATATCAGTTTAATTTCAAAAGTTAGTACTATTATTGTCTGTTAGGAGTTATGGGGTGAAAAAGCCACAATTACCCACCATGAGCTTGTAAAGATTTCCAAATAATCTGGTTTTGCATCTAAAATCATACTTAAACTTTATCATTTTGTTCTTAGCAGATCGCGAATGCTTATTCTAAACAGTTAAGAACAAGCTAGAGCTCAACACGCCTTTTGATGAGTCAAAATTTATTCTTATTCTACCCAGCAGGAAAGTCAAAATTGTGACAAAACACTTATTTTATTTTTTAATTTTTTTAAATTTTTTCATTTTTTGGATTTTTGGTGGTAAAAACGGGATTACGTAAAAACAACAATTGTAGGCACAATCAAATCGATAGATCCCCCATACTAGAACTAAACATTGTCCTCAATGTTTTAAAAAGGGTCTCTACGTAAATCCTAAGTCGTTTATTAAGTATGCTTAAAGATAAACGTTAGTCGATAAGATTTGGATATTGGATTCCCAAAATGAAGCTGAGGGTATGAAGCTCGAGTGATCGAAGGACAAAAACCGCGAGCACGAGAGACATCAAAAATCCGGGACAATCTTGGACATACAACAAAAACTAAAAAACACGAGATAGAAAGAGGCGAGCCTCCCATACAAAACACTTATTCATTACTACATAACTACCATTCTACTACTACGATTATACTAGGATAAGCATGGGTTGCCACCCACGAAGCGCTTATTTTTGTTAACCGAGTCTTGAGCCTGACTCGATCCCCCATACTTGAGCTGGTCAAGGAGGATAGAAATGGAGAAACAGGACATCCAAGATAGGAATGTCCCCTCCATAGATCATCATCGGGCTTTCAAGAAAAAGCTGGAAAGCTTTAAAGCCCCGATGAGATAAGAAATGAGGAGATTTCTCCTCATTTGAAGCAAGGGTGGGTTGGGTGGGTAAAATTTTAGGTGTAAGAACATGATGTTCGGAAATGTTACCCACCACTTTGATAGTCAAAATTCCCGTATCGGGCTCAAAGTAAATTCCATCATCCGACAGTTTCGCAGGAGGATGAGGGGATGATGGAATATTAAAATGAAATGACTCATTTTCAGAAAGTGAAGAGGAATCATTTCTAAGCAATTCTTCAAGGAAAGGGATATCCCCTTCAGAGTCATAGTCATCATTCTCAATGCCCGGTGGCATCGAGTCATCCGGAGTAAGAAATAAATCGATCTCCTCCATGAGAGAGTCACTATCCTCGACGGGGATAGGAGATGGAGAGAAAGACTCGATATAATTTTCCACATTAAGCTCTTCTGGAGGGCGAGGAGATGAGTTGTCATAAATCAATCTCTCAACTAGATGAATTTCACCCTCCGGATCAAGGTTGTCATCATCAATTCCCGGTGGAATTGATTTGAGAAGAGTGAGTTCACCGACGAACTCATCTAGAAGAGAATCAATCTTAGAAGAAGAATCAATCAAAGTATTTTGATTAAGCAAACATTCTATAAGATTGGATTCGGCATAAAAGGAATCAATTCCTGGGGGAATTGAAGTGATACTTTCTAACACCTCGTTTTGAATTAGATTCACCTTGGTAGAAACGATTTCTTCATTAAGATCAAAAATAGGATTAGAGAAAAATTTAAAATTCTCCATTGGAATGTCCTCCTCGGAAAATGACTCATCATCACTTGAGGTACAATCATCATTGATATCGAAGAGAGGGTTAGAGAAACTAACAAGATGACTCTTGGGAAAATCATCATAAACGGGCAAATCACACACACCGTCGGAAGCATCCTTGGACTCACTTGGGGTTAGGTTAAGGTGTTTAACACTAGACTCATTTTCTTCGTTCGATTCTGTTTCTGGACTAGTGTCAAGATGCTCATCATCCATTATGTGAGAGTTTGGAATCGGAAGGTCGGGTGTGATTACGGTAGAACATGCTATGAAATATTCTTGTGTTGTAAAATAATATTCATCGTCATCATCATCATAAGATGAGGTAGGCAAATTCCAACTTGGAGTATTAATATATTCTGCCAACTCCTCGTTTATACTTTGCAAATCTTGAACAAGTTTTCTAAGCAATTCTTGTACCTCCTCGGATTGAGCATGCTTAACTTCAAAAAATTTGTCCCAAGCTTGCATTAAAACCTTCGGTGTTTCTCTAAAAGATACACGATTAAATTTCTTCAAAAAGGTTTCAATAAAAATCATTAAGTCTTGTTTAGCTTGCAAAATTTTCTCAATTGTTTCTTGAGGAGGTTGATGAATGACGGGAAATTACGGGGGTTGAAATTGGTCAAAACCGGAAGAATTGGAATCGTGAAATTTTTGATTCATCGGTTGACATTCAAAAGTCGCATGAGGACCCCCGCAATTTTCACAACAAAGACTTTGTTGTTGAAAACTTGGTAAAGTTTGTGGGAACTCATTATAGTTTTGATTGTAGCATGGTTCCGGGTTTGGAACTTGCGGTGTACAATAGTTGTAGGATCCCAAAATTCACACAAGTATGGATTAGAGAGAGAATGTTAGAGAGAGAGATGGTTGGGAGAGAACTAGAGAAACACACTAAAGAGTGTGTGTAAAAATGATTTCTTCCAACCATCTCTCTCTCTAACTTTCTCTCTCTAATCCATACTTGTGTGAATTTTGGGATCCTACAATTGGTATCATGAGCTACGGGTGGATTTAGTGATTATTTTTGTGGTTGTTTATAGCTTATATGGAATGCTTATTATTTTATTTTTTTGTTCACTTTTCATGGCTTATTTTCATTTTGGGTTTAATCAGGTCTATGACTACATGATTTTGGGCTTATATTACTATACGATTTCTTGTTCCTTTGAGGTTAAAAGAAAAATAACAGTAATCATTTTTTAAGGGTTGTGGCTTCATAGACTTTAGGTTTGTAGTTTATTTTAGGATTTGGTTTTTGTCAACGTATCTTTTTTTTTAAACGCATCTTATTGCTTTGTGTCACTTTTTCTTAAATGAATCAGATTTTTCTTGCTTACATATAAAAACGTTGACATATTAACTGGTTGGTATATTTCATCAAAAGTTTGTTTTTTTACAACTTTCACGTGTCTCATTTTATGATTGTGGGTTTAAGACATATTTAACTTTATTCATGGCTTATTACTAATAAAACTGCTTATACATGTAGCTTATTAATGAGATCTATTTTATGGCTTATTTGGGGAGTAACAGCTTATATTAGCTTGTCTCTAGCTTATTTCTCATTCGGATTTTTATTTTTCATATAGCAGTTAATGATTTTGGGCTTATTAAGAGTCGGTATATTATCTAGGTTAAGTGAAGCTAGTTTGGGCTCATTAACAGTGCTTTGCTTTCATTTGTTGTTATTGGCTCATTATTGGTTACTTCATTTTAAAGTGCATGCCACAATAACAAACATCATTAAACGTTGTTATATTCAAAAGATTTTGCATTAAAACGTGTCTAAGTGCTTACTGTGTCTTCATATAGCCTTAATATTGTCTTCTTTGCAACATTAGTGTCTCTGTTTTTGTAGGTTGTATTAGTAAACATTTAAATTATTTAGTGAGTAAAACTGCTTATCTTCGAGCTTATTTGAAGATTTAAACTAGCATATAGTGATAAACTCACGTGATTTAACAGCTACAAGGACAAGGACATTTTGTTTGTATTGCAAAGAGACAAACCCACAGGTTGCAACTTGTCGTGTGGTCCCTAAAGGCTTGTGTTTTGCCTCAAGTATACTTTGCGTTTTGGTCTCTTGTGTTTTGTTACATAGGCATTGCGATTTGCCTGAGTGAAGACCCTAAATGCAATTATTCTAAACGAATCTCTGCCAAAAAAAATTAAGAATTGCGTTTTGTCTCCTAAAAACCTTTGCGACTTGTGTTTGCGTTTTGTCAGAGATCTTGCATTGCGTTTCTGTTAGAGATACAAGCAAAGACGAGAGTACATTTTGGCTACTAGAGGAGTCGAACAACTCAAGAAACAAAGTATGTACTAGATGTAGTCGAAATGACAACACCAAAACAGTAACATAAAATCAAGTACGTCCTGGATGAACACATTTCTACGTGTAGGATACTAACTAACTGGAGGACTCATCATACAATTGTGTACCTCTTTTATCATCAAAGAAACTGTTTCTTACATCTCTTCCCCCACATAGTTGGAATAATATACCAAAAGCCACGAGTTGCAACACTGATTTTCTCTGCGGTTATGACTTTCGTCTTCCCGGAATGACCTTAAACAAGGAGAAGGTATGAAGTTTGTCACGTGTACCCGTTGAGCATTCAGATGTATGTCTCCTTCCCCCTTGCTGGTTTTGATACCTCAGAAACAGCAACACATTGTACGCACATATACTTGAAATCTTGTGAGAAAAATAAAATTAACCCAAATGAATCCTGTGAGAATCAACTGCTGATCAAATCTCTACTCATTAACTCTCTCTGACTATCTTTACCACCCTTTATGTCGGCTATTTGAAGTGACCACTGATGGAGTAAACCCGATATACCAAACTTCAAATTGAAGTAGAATCCTCGTTCTTGTGACTTAATCTTGTGCAAATGTAGGAAGAACGGTGTAGAGAATTTATGCTCTAAGCAAATCTCTAAGTACTCAATACTCCTCCCAAAGTATGAGACATTCATCACCTCTTGCGATTATCTACATCGTCTTTTGCGTGTGACACTGAGTACTACAACATAACTCCTTTAAGTGATAGTTAACCAGGTCTTCAACCATCCACCCCGACTGCTGGTAACTAGATAAACCAAGTCTTCAACTTAAATCTTAAGCACGAGCAAGTTATCATTGAAAGTCATGCATCCAACCATCCCCGACTTCAAGATAAAATAAGAACACGCCTTCTTGAAATTCAACTTTAATATCAAATAAGGGATACCAAATCAACTTCGTGATCACTTGACATCGTAATCTGAATCTTTAGCCGTTTGTCTAAATCCCCTTATCAATTATGTAGGCTAATACTGATGACCACTGATGGAGACAACCCGATGAAACGAACCCGAGAATGAAGCAAAAAAACACCAAATAACTTCAAACTAAACTAAGTAACGTCGTACAAAAAACCCCGTAGTCATTAAAATTGAATACTAGCCTTTTGACATTTAAGTGATCTTGATAAAGGTTAAGTCTCTGTATGATTTATAAAGTCCATATCCGACCAAAATCTAACCGTTAAGCAAAAAATCAACCTCATCACCAATTTATGAAAAATTGTCGGCCCTCATATTCATAATAATAAAACGTCAGAATTATATCACATACTATCAAGAAAATTCGGATAAAGTTATCAGCCTAACCATTTCATAAACTAAAATTCACAGCCCAAATGAGAAAAAATTTATGAACCGTAGTCCATACACAAACACAATGACTAGGCCCATTGTTTTAATTATACTCGGTCCACTGCCATAAATCGGATAAAGCCCAAAATAATAAGAGTTTGACCCGGCCTAGCACAGAAAATACATTATACCAACAAATTAGGGTATTTAAAATAAGTAAACCTAATCCTTATCCCATTTGCAAACCCTATTATCATTTTTCTCATAACCTCCGCCCCCTATCTTCATCTCCCATCCCTTAATCCACTATTGCGGTCAAACAACACACCCCATATTTTTTTTTCTCAGATCATATCAACAAAAATGAGTGTAAAAAGATACAATCACTTCTTACCGTATCACACCAATAGAAGAAGCAGCTCCTAATACCATTATTTCTCATTGTTATGCCAAATAACTCAAACACACCAGAAGCTTACATTGAAATTCATACGAAGTGAAGAACAAGAGAGCATTCGACATCAAGATCTTTTCAAAAAGATCTCGGGTAGGTTGTTTGTGTCATGTAATGAAAGAAAGCAAAAACATACCATGATTGTTATAGTTCTTTCTTATATCTTTCGAAGAAAAAAATCATCTTTTCATAGATCGATGATGGATTTTTGGTATGGATCTTAAAAGATCCTTTGACATTAAGTACCAAATCTGAGATCTTTCATGTTTTTTTTTCTTTTAGTTTTGAGTCGTGATTGATGTAAATGGAGATGGATATAGAGTAGTGGGATTAAATGACGATGGGTTTAGGTATAAACATGTTGGATTTGTTGGTT
Source organism: Tanacetum coccineum (assembly GCA_026074375.1). NCBI lineage: Eukaryota > Viridiplantae > Streptophyta > Magnoliopsida > Asterales > Asteraceae > Tanacetum > Tanacetum coccineum. The sequence goes on from BQNB010033197.1 coordinate 14,471, forward strand.
GTTGTGACGAATGGGTTGTAGGATTAGTTTGATGGATTTGGTGAATGATTGTAGTATTCGATTGTAGATGGCTGTTGTTGGTTGTTTGTTGATATTGGTAATGGTTAATGTTGTTGTGATGTTGGTTATTGATTAAGTGGGTTATGAGTCGAGACTGTTCTTTTCTTTATCTTCAATTCATTTCATTTTTGTTTATGGTTATAGGTTGAAGTGGGTTGTGGTTTCGAGTCCGTCTTCTCATTCTTCCTTTCTGTCTAAGATTTTGACTCATTGGAGTTGACCGGGTCAACTCGGTAATAACCGAGTTGACTCGGTTTGGTTCTTGGTAGCAAAACGCAACCAACCAAGCAAATCGCAACCCTCAGACAAAACGCAGCCAAACATAAAACGCAACATTTTTGAAATTTTGGCAGCATAGTGTTTGGATTTGCTATATAAATGGTCTTCAGTAGGCAAAACGCAACACCAAAATGCAGCTAAGAGGCAAAACGCAATGTCTTGAGAACCAAAATGCAACCTGCAAAATTTGTACTTTTTGTACTTTTTTTTCTTAAAATCCTAATCTGTGTATTATCTTTTTGGTTAAAACGCAACCAAGAAAAAGGGATAACAAACCCAGATATGCTTCATCTATTTCATGTCTTTTACGCACCAAGAAAAAGTAACAAAGTATAGCAGAAACTTATAACAACAACACACAACCATTTCCATGACTTTTTCACAAGAAAACATGATGAACAGTAATCGCGTGTATAGTACATGAATAGTAACTGTGATATGAACAGTAACCCGGACAATAAACACATGATAAAAATGACAAGACCAACCGGACCATAAATCATAACCCTGACCCAAGAACTCAACTGAGGCTCTGATGCCAATTGTAAGATACAAAGAATTATTGATCTGGTGGTCTTGGTAACTCAAACCACATGATGTTCATGTTTAGAGAGAGAAAGTTAAAGAGAGATATGGATGGAGAGAATAAGGAAAAACACACTAAAGAGTGTGTGTCAAATGATTTCTTCCAACACCCTCTCCATGTGTAAAGAGGGTTTAAATATGTCTTACAAAATGCCTATGAAACAGGCTATGGTGTGGGCTTACTGTGGGTAAAGACCCGGCCCAACACCATAAATCATACTATTACTAACAAAACTACGAGCTATGCTAAACATGAAAATACATGGGGTGACCGAGTCTTTTTCTTAAACCTAACAATAGTGACCATAACGAGCATCGTTCCCGCAAAAATCACACAAGATTGGTTCATAGTGTGTGGGGTGGTCGGAAAAATTTTGAGAATCGTTAAAAGAGTACGGAGTTGAGAAATCGATTAGATTTCCATCTCTATAGGTATATTTTGGACAAATTCCATCAATAAAATGACAACCGCACCGTTGGCACGTGCATGAATAACAATAAGGGTTATCTGTCGGTTTTCCACACCCCACACACTCATATCGGAAATAAGACTCCATGAGAATTAAACAATAAAGAGGGATAAGAAGAAGAATTAAATGGCAAAGAGGTTAAAAGAGATTATTTTTGGTTTTTCGAATTTTTTTAAACAACATATTTTATTAAAGGACAAAACAAGATTGAATAACTTAAACCGATAATCAACTTGCTTCACGGTAGCTCTTTAAAAGAAAAACGCACAAAGGAGCGGAAGAGCAGGAAAGCGCGAATCTATTAAAAACCTTCTCCTTTCGGGTCGTAGTTCCTCGGAACAACCCTCCTTAAACCCCTCTTATAGATTGTTAATCTATTAAAGGTGAGCCGTACTTAACACTTGACACAAAGGCAAGGTTTAAATATTTTGTTTGGGAACTTATTATGATAATGCTTCAGTTGAAAGTATTATATTGATGATGCTTTTTAATCTTATTAAAGGATAATGTTTTTATATTTTTTGTTTTTCTTGTTTTTATCTTATATACATATAATAAAAAGGAAATGAAAAATATTTTTGTATTTTTATATTTTTATAATAATAATAAGAAAATATTCACAAACGGAAAATAATAACTTCACGAGGAAGGGTCTTCAAGTCACTAATCGTCAAACCGTAAAGATATTGTCGCAACACACCTCCCCGGCAGCGGTGCCAAAAATTTGACTATGGCCTTTTTAGGGGTCAAAGTTATATATCAAATAGTAGAATAATATTAATCAAATATAGGATCCCCCGCAAGTCAACCTAGTCAACCTTTTAGGAAAAAGGTCAACAAACTCACGGGTACAATATAAATGATTCCGAGCAAGTGATCACCCGGGTCGTTCTCCCAATGAGGCGTGAAATTGACGGTTACGTTATTGGTTTGACTTTTGGATGCTTGAGTAACAAAGGATTTGATTGGGTTTTCTAAATTCTATGGGAAATTATGAACATATAAACTAAGGAGTACTTAAATCTATGGGAAAATCATAAAAAGGCACGGGAATTTAAACCTAAACTACGGGAAAGCATAAAAAAGGCAATGGATGACTTAAAATTCTACGAGAAGCATAAATAAGGCATAAAAGTAAATCCTAAGTCTACGGGAACATAAAAACGAAGGCAATTAAAGTTAAAACACGAAAACGATAACGGGATTTGAAACCCGTTCTTTAAAAAACTAAATCCTACAATTTTAACCCTACGAGTTCGAATTTATTTTTCCTAGGTCCTAAATAATAAAAGAAAATTTAAAAAAAAAGAATTATATTTTTTTATTTTTATTTAATTTTTTATGAATTAAAAACAGTTTTAATAAGAAAAATTGATTAAAAATACTAAATTAAATAGGAAAATTCTGAAAAATTCATGGAAAGTACTTTAAAAAGTGTTGATTCTAGGAAAAATAAAATGGGCTTACCGGTTTATTGGAATAAGCTGGTAATAAGCAAAATAGGGCTGGTAGCTTATTGGGCCTAAAAGTGTATAAAGATTAAATGGTGTAACACTTAACCAGATGTCCCTACTGGTGCCAATGGTTAGTGTGTGTTTGCTTGGGACGAGTATGTGTAAAGGGAGAGGTCATGGGTTCGACCCCCATGCCTCTCCTTTTTTATAAACCTTTTTTTTTTCTTTTTTTTAGAACTTATAAAATTGACCAAAATAAGCAAAATTAAAAAAATGACTTTTTCAAATACTCAAAAATAAGCTGTTAAATATGCAAATGAAAACTGAAAGAATGGTCTTTTTTTTAACTAAGTCTACAAAAGGCTTAACTGTTAGGCAATTTTGGGGGCTAAATAAGCAAAGGGGAAAGTAAATCAGCTAAAACAACCTAGAGGCTAACCTAATAAGCAAAGCTAAGTACAAAATAAGCAAGACAATAAGCAGAAAGACTAAAAAAAAGGAAATAAGCAAGAGGCTAAAACTGTGAAGCAAACAACCTAAGGACAACTATTGGGCTTATTTTTAAGCCCCTAAGATGGAACCTTATGGGGTTAATGCTTATATGACCTTAAAGCTTATCCAAGGGGATTTCTAAATCAGCAATTAGAAAAAGGTTTGAAACTCAAGCAAGCTACAAAAAGGGCTTATGAAAAGTGCTGGTTTAGACAACATGCATTTTTTTGGTATTTCTTAAAAAGATAACTAGGCAATAAGCAGGCCTAAAATTAAGCTAGAAAATAAACTTTAAAGACAAAGATAAGCTAAAAAAGATTTAAACTGACACCTAAAAGTGAGTTTGAAAAGTGCCTTTTGAAAACTTAAAAACTGAGAATTTGGCTTGACAGATTTTAACCAAAACAAAGGTAGACTAAAAAACATTTATTCTACTGCATTTTTACACAAATGACACAAAAACAGCTCTTAAAAGCTGTTAAAAAGATCTTAATCAAATAAGATGGCCAAGACTGTTTTGAGCCCCCAGTTTTGAACATGTCATAGATAAAACCATAAAACTCTTATATAAACTTTAAAACTTTTTGAAAACTGATTAAAATGACTAAATTTTGCTTGTTAAAGTTGACAGAATGACCCAAATGGTTTTTTAACTACTTTGACCCATTTTGAGGGCTAGTCCCAAACACCCCTTTAAAATCATTTTGGCCATTTAAAACTAAGTTAAGCTGTTTTAAGGTAAAACCAGATTATACATAAGAATAATAAGCATCACTAAGACAAAATCAACAGTCATAAACACTGATATAAGCAAGGATTAGCAGATGCAGTTATATAAAGAAAATGGACAATTTTTCATAAAAAACCTTAAAACTTGAATTTCATTAAAAAGATTACAATAGCTTAAATGTAAAAGACAGAATTTAAAACATAATTTAAGACATAAAATTAAAACTAAACTATACTACTCCTAGTTACTTTTGTCTTCTGTCTTCTTCTTCAATATATAGGCTGTGAGTCTTCTTTGCTTTGTGTTTGTTGTTCTTTCAATGTGAGAGGCTTCAAAACTTCAATCCAAACCATCCATTTAGCTTGCTGCCCAAGTCTATAGATCTCAACCCTTGATTCACTTGTCTTCTTCCTTGTCTAATTAGAAGGCATGGGATTGCCAAGGTGGAGTTTGGTTGTATGTGGTGTGAGGTTAACTGGTTTGTCGTTTGGTGGGGAGGAAAAAGTTAAGAGGGTTTGTCTCTTGTTGCAGGGTATCACGTGAAGGGGGTGATTGAATAGGGTTTTGGGTTAGTTTTGGCGGGTAAATGGGTTTAACTGGTTTTGATATAGCAGGGTGAGAGTTTGGTAGAATGACAGGAAAGGTCCCTCATCTCCTATAAGGTTATTGCATGTATGGTCCTTAAACTCTGCATCATTGGTCCTTGAGGTTGATAAGTGTTTGCACCGTTAGTCCTTTTGGACTAACAATGTTAGTCCTTTAGGACTAACGGTGTAATAAGGTAAAAGGTGTATTGGTATAATAGTGTTAAAGGGATGGATTAGGCCAATGGTGTACTGTTTGGGCCGGTTATATATATAAAAAAAGCATTAAGCCCTTTTGTCTTCATAATGTTTAAATGGCTTAACCCGGCCCATTAAATGGGTACGGATGGGCCTATTTAACATTTCCTCGGTTTCGGCTTTGACTTTGACCTTTGACTTTGTCGGGGTTGACTTTGACTTTGACTTAGTTGACTTTTTGGTTTTTCCACGCTTTTCCATTCCGTGCTCAGTTTTGTCTGTTTTGGCTTGATTTTTCGTACTTTTGTCTGATATTCGTTTCTTACACAATATAAGTGAAAACATACGAATTCAATGTATTTTCGGTATGTTTTTGGTCATTTATGTCCGTTTTTGATGGAAAATGGTATGTGTAATTAAGCACATACCACCATGCTTACCATGAGGGTGAAAAGATTCTTAAAGAAGACAGGAAGGAATCTGAATTTCAATGGCAAAGAAACTGTTAGCTTTGATAAGACAAAGGTTGAATGTTACAACTGCCACAGGAGAGGTCACTTTTCTAAAGAATGCAGGGCACCAATGAATCAGGGGAATAGAAATAGAGATGCTCCAAGAAGGGTTATACCAGTGGAAACTACTACAAATGCCTTGGTTGTTCAAGATGGGATAGGTGGTTATGATTAGAGCTTTCAGGGTGAAGAAGGCATCACAAATTTTGCTCTAATAGCCTATACATCCCAAGGCTTATCAAGTTCAGACTTTGAGGTACATACTTGCTCTAAAGATTGCTTAAAATCATATGAAACTCTTCAAAAACAGTATGATTAATAGCATGAAGCTCTTAATAAATCTAATCTAGAAATTATAGGTTATCAAATGGGATTAGAATCATTAGAAGCTAGGATAAGAATGAAGCTGTTTATGAAGAAGATATTGCATTTTTAAAGTATGATGTCCAAGTGAAAGATATCTCTATCAAAGACCTTAAAAATTAGTTAGAAGAAGCTTTAAAAGAGAAAGATGAATTGAAACTTAAACTAGAAAAATTTAAAGAATCATCAAAGAATCTAACTAAATTGATAAATAGTCAAATAAGTGCTAAAGACAAAGCTGGTCTTGGTTATGATAGTCAAATGAATGAGAGTGAAGTGGTTCATAGTATGTTTAATAGTAGAGAAAATGATGTAGATAATAGTCCTGTAAATGATAGATTCAAAATAGGTGAAGGGTTTCATCCAGTTCCCCCTCCCTACATTAGGAACTACATGCCCTCAAGACCTGACTTATCCTTTGCTGGGTTAGATGATTCTGTCTATAAGACTAAAGTGGGTGAAACTGAAACTAGTATATCTAAGACTAGTAAGGATATTGTAAAAAAGCCTAAAACTGTTAGGCCTAGTGCTCCTATCATTGAAGATTGGGACACTGATAGTGATAATGATAGTGTGTTTAGACCTAAAACTGATCAGGCAAAACCAAAGTTTACAAAAATCAATTTTGTCAAATCTGATGAGAATGTGAAATCTATTAATAAAGAAAACACACATAAGCAAGTAGAGTATCCCCAGAAAAGTCAAAGTCATAGGGGTAATAGAAGAAACTAGAATGGAATGATGACTCAGAAACTAGGGAATGGTTTTGAGTTTATAAAGAAAGCTTGTTTTGTATGTGGGAGTTTCAACCATTTAATCAAAGACTGTGATTTTCATGACAATAAAATGGTAGAAAAACATGTGTTAAACAATAAGGGAAGGGTTACTGGTCAAAGTGAAATTAGAAAAGTATGGAACAATGTTCAGAGGGTGAACCACCAAAATAAATTGACTCATCCACATCCTAAAAGGAATTTTGTTTCAACAGCAGTTGCAACAAAGTTAGGACAAGTACCAGTTAATGCTGCAATGCAAAACTCTCCAAGAGCAACAGCATCAATTAGTACTGCCAGGCCTGTTAATACTGCTGCCCCTAAATCAAAAGTGAATGATGCATTACCTAAAACATATTCTTATTTTAAAAAGCGTGATTCACTGTCAAAAACGATGACAAAACTGCTGTCGTTTTTTTTATTAAAATACAAGTTACAGCAGAATTGAAAAAGGGCGTTTTGGTCATTTTATGTCGAGATTCAGATCTCGGCTAAAACTAAAAAGTTGTCCGGAATATCGTTTCGCATAAAATTGCTTCTTTGTCCGAATCGTGAAAATGCGATTTAGCGGGTCGTTTAGAGCGGGTCAGATTTAATTATATACATACATATGTAAAAGTCAAACGAAAAAGTCAAACATAAGAATAACTTGACATTTATATGTCGAAAGAGTTTTTTTAGTGATAGAAAAATAATATCAAGATAAATAATTAGAGATCAACAATTATTTTTATACGACCATCGGACGTGGGGGTCGGTCCTAAAAACATAAAGTCTAGAATATAGTAAATTTTAGAAATAACGCGAACGTAACCTTGTTACGGATAATTAGTAACCGGGTTGGATGTCGGAAGTATGACGAAGTAAATAAATATTTTTATAACTATAATTAAGTGTCGAGACTTACTAAATATGGTAACTTTCCGACAATAGCAACTTTCCTAAAATAGAAAGTTTCTTAAAATAGAAAGTATTCGATTAAGCAATGTATGATGTAAATAAAAGACCGACCGTAACCTAATATCGTGGGGTTTTAGGATCTAATGCGCAAGTGGATTTCTCATCACATGTAAAAGAATACATATAAAACTAATCATATGATTTTGCCTGATACGATATACGCATCGTTGATTTATACATTTCGTATATAATCGAGAGACGTAATTATAGGTCGTGATCGTGTCATCGACATTCCCGTGGATTGTTTTCATTAATTTGATTCTTTGGCTTTTGTAGATCAAGGTGATTCATAGTCACAGCGTTTTGACTATTTAAATGTTTTTAACCAGGTAAAGGCATATCAAATCTGTTTATGGCTATAATGGTTTGTCAAAAACCATATGGTATTCAACTCACCAATGTTTCATGTACTGAGAGTTGAAATGGTTTTCAGTCGACCATGAACATGCACCTTTCTGGTGGCCAAAGGACTGACTACTCCAGAGTTAATGGCTAACTGGTAAAGAGACATCAAATCCATTTAAAGTTTCAATGATTCACCTCTCACATGAGTTAACACACCTGGAAGTGATGAGAATAGTCTGAAACTATATGATTTGATTGCTGATATGAAGGGTTGTTGAAAAGTTTTGAAGAATAGTTGCTGCAAAGATCAAAAAGAGATGATTTGAAGAATTGCAGTTCAAGAATAATTTGAAGAGTTGTATTTACAACATCCTCAGGAAGCTCAAATGGAAGACACTTGAAGAAACTTAAAGTTCACAAGTGAAGATCAAGTTAGGGGAGGATTGTTGGGAAAAAATATTGTAAAAGACTTAATACTTGTAGTATAACAATTAAGTCTGGTAGTATTAGTTAGTTCTAGCAGTACTAAGTTAAGTCTGGCAGTACTAAGTTAAGTCTGGCAGTACTAAGTTAAGTCTGGCAGTACTAAAGTACTATAGTTAGTACTGGTTGTATTTAGTTAAGTCTGTTTATATAACAGAATAGTAATAGTTATCTTAAAGATTTCTTAGGAGATATCTTAGGAAAGGACATGCATTATCCTTTCACACGTTTTGTAAAGCCTGCTAGGGTTTTTCTTGGTGTATAAAAGGAACCCTATGGCATAGAGTTTCATATATGTAATAGAAGCATTGAAGCTTAATAGAAATCAATAGCAAAATTAGTATTATTGTTCTTCTTAATTCTTATGTTAAGATTCCGCATTAACACTTGATATTCATAGTCAGTGTCTATCACATAGTTGATTTGGATTTATTCAAGTTAACTATCATCTTACAAAGGCTATATAGATCCTAGACCAAGGACCTACAGAAAGCAACATAAAGCGTATTGTAAGACCAAGACTGTAAGCTCAATCAGCCAACCATTACAAATGTTGCATATGGATTTGTTTGGGCCAACATTTGTAAAGAGTCTAATGAAAAAGATGTACTGCCTAGTTGTCACAGATGACTATAGTAGGTTTAGTTGGGTTTTCTTCTTAGCCACTAAGGATGAAACTAGTGAAATCCTTAAAACATTTATTACAGGCATAGAAAATCTAATAGACCTTAATGTGAAAGTGATTAGATGTGACAATGGGACTGAATTCAAGAATAAGGTCATGAATCAATTCTGTGAAATGAAGAGTATTAAGAGGGAATTTAGTGTTGCTAGGACTCCACAACAAAATGGAGTAGCAAAAAGGAAAAATAGGACACTAATAGAGGCTGCTAGGACTATGTTACCTGATTCAAAATTGCTAACAACTTTTTGGGCTGAAGCAGTTAATACTGCTTGTTATGTTCAAAATAGGGTGTTAGTTATCAAGCCTCACAACAAGACCCCTTATGAACTTTTTCTAGGTAGGAATACCTGCCTTAAGCTTTATGAGGACGATTTGGGTGTCTCTGTTATATTCCTTAATACATTAAATCACCTAGGTATGTTTGATGGAAAGGTTGATGAAGGGGTTCATGTATGATACTCTACCACTCGCAAATCATTCGGGTATCAACTGTATAAACTATGATAGTAGCCTAGATGAGACCTGCATGTTAAGTTTTAGTGAAGAAACCACTAATATTTGCAGGAAATGGACCTAATAGGCTTTTTGATATAGATGCTTTAAACTATATCTATTGAATTACATGCCAGTGAGTTGTTGCAGGAATCAAAACTAAATGGTAATGGCAGGTGACCAAAGAAAACATTGATGCTTGTCTAAGATGGAAGAAGATTAGTACATGGATCATGAGTAGATACTGCTACATCGTTGACATCGAGCCATCACTCTCTAAAAAGGTTCAAAGGATTCTCCTGACTTGCTGGATTCAAACCATCAGAGAGGGGAAAAAGATAGATTGTACATCCATTTGATGAAGATAGTGAGGTGCCATAATACAGAGGAGCCAGAGTTAATCAAGAACAAAGATGGCCAATGTCAAAACAACATCTAAACAACATTATATTGTTTGTCCAAGGTTAATGCTTTACTAATAGCAATAATGCGTTTAGGCTGAGAATATAGTCTATGGATGTATTGATGATCCAAATATGCCTAATTTGGAAGAGATTGTCTATTCTGATAATGATGAAGAAGTTGGTGCAGAGGCTGACATGAACAATTTAGCTACAACTGTGCCTATCAGTCCTATTCCAACTACAAGAGTTCACACGGATCATCCACTCAAAAAAAATCATTGGAGATATACATTCAGCACCTCAAACCAGAAGGATGACAAAGAATGTGACTGAACATGGTATGTTAGTTCAGTGCAACAGAGAATCAACCTTAAAGATTTTTAGAATTATTTGTTTGCTTGTTTTCTATCACAAGTAGAACCCAAAAAGGTGATTTAAGCTTTGACATATCCAAACCGGATAGAAGCAATACAGGATGAGCTTCTACAGTTTAAATTACAGAAGGTTTGGACTTTGGTTGATTTACCATATGGCAAGAGGGCTATTGGTACTAAATGGGTGTACAAAAACAAGAAAGGTAATAGAGGTATTGTGGTTAGAAAAAAGGCAAGGCTGGTAGCACAGGGTTACACTCAAGAGGAGGGTATAGATTATGATGAAGTTTTTGCTCCAGTTGCTAGGATTGAAGCAATTAGGCTTTTCTTAGCCTATGCCTCATTCATGAACTTCATTGTTTATCAGATGGATGTAAAGAGTGCATTTTTGTATGGCATAATTGAAGAAGAGGTTTATGTTTGCCAACCTCCAGGGTTTGAAGATCTAGAGTTTCCTAACAAAGTTTACAAGGTAGAAAAGGCTTTATATGGTTTACATCAAGCTCCTAGAGCCTGGTATGAGACCTTATCTACCTATTTATTGGAAAATGGATTTAGAAGAGAGGCTATAGACAAGACTTTGTTTATCAATAAGGACAAAGGTGATATCCTGTTAGTGCAGGTATATGTACATGACATCATCTTTGGGTCTGCTAAAAAGTCTTTATGTATTGAGTTTGAACAGATGATACACAAGAGATTCCAGATAAGTTATATAGGGGAGCTTACTTTTTTCTTAGGGTTGCATGTAAAACAGAAAGATGATGGAATCTTCATTAGCTAAGACAAATATGTGGATGATATTTTAAAGAAGTTTGATTTTGCCACTATGAAGACAGTCAACACTCCCATAGAGACTAACAAAGCATTACTCAATGATGAAGAAGCTGCATATGTAGATGTTCATTTATATATATATCAATGATTGGATCATTGATGTACCTAACAGCTTCTAGACCTGACATAATATTTGTTGTTTGTGCTTGTGCAAGGTTCCAAGTTACACCAAAGACTTCATATCTTCATGCTATAAAGAGAATCTTTAGATACTTAAAAGGTCATCCTAAATTGGGCCTTTGGTATCCTAGAGATTCACCATTTGACTTGGAGGCTTTTTCTGATAGTGATTATGCTGGTGCTAGCTTAGACATGAAATCCACAACAGGAGGTTGTCAATTTCTTAGAAGAAGGTTGATTTCATGGCAATGTAAAAAGCAGACTATAGTTGCCAACTCCACTACTGAAGTAGAGTATGTTACTGTTGCTAATTGTTGTGGATAGGTGTTATGGATCCAAAATTAATTGCTTGATTATGGATACACACTTATGCAACTACCAAGATTTTCCATGGACAATGAAATAGCACAATTTGCATTGTATAAGAATCCAGTGTTTTCACTCACAAAGACTTAAGCTCATTGATTATTTGACATCAATTCTCAGGGATTCATTGAAAGAGAGATTAATTCAAGGTGATCAAAGATTTCACCATGTACAATGTTTTGCAGATTTACCTTACAAAAGGCATTTGATGTTAGCAGATTTCAATATCTGATTGCAAGTATTGGAATGCTTAACCTCTGAAGTATTGATTGAGGGGAGGTTACTTATAAAGTCTTGATTAATGAAAGGATGTTTGGAATGGAATGGAACATCAACTAAGGATGAATTTCAAGTTAGTGCTGTTAGAGTGACTTACTACTGGCAAGTATACTTAATGCTGCTACTTGCATTTAATACTGTTGTCAAAATTAAAAATATAAAACCAATCAAGCAGAAGTGGGTGAAGGGTCAGGAAATCCTACTAAACCCCAACACACATCCACAACTGTCTTACTATTTAATCTTGAACCAATCATTGTTCCATCATTATCTTAACCCAAAAAGACTCTAAAACGTAGGAAAGCCAAAAGGACCACTAAGATATCTCAGTCTAGTGGACCTATTCCCCTTGTAACAGATGAGACTATCATTAAGGAGTGGGAAGACATAATGGAAAGGGCTGTCACTACTACTTCTAGCTTAGAAGCAGAGCAGGACAGTGGTAACATAAATAGGACCCAATCCATGGCAACACTTAATAAGTCTTTTCCTTAGGGAACCGATTCAGGTAGTGGTCCTAGGTACCAAGATACCATATTAGAGGGGGGGTTACAAAAGCTCAAATTTGACTTGAGGCTGCATCTAAATAAGTCCTATGATCTACCTCTCTCAATAGTTAACATACATGGAAATGGGGAGGACAACATGAAACTAAAGGAATTGATGGAATTTTGTACCAAACTGTCTGTTAGGGCTCTTGATTTGTGACATAAAAACAGATAGAGTGAATTGGTGAGAAAAAGAAATGAGAGATATAGTGAGCTAAAAAATAGAAAGAGAGTTGTGTGATGTAAAAACAAATAGAGTGAATTGGTGAGAAAAAGAAATGAGAGATATTGTGAGATCAAAAACAGAAAGAGAGCTTGTGAGAGTCAAAATTCATGATGGAAATGCTTTTTGGAATGAAATTGGAGTTAATGCTGGTGTATCAAAGTTAATGCTGCTAAGCTTAAACTTACTACTGTCAGTACTAGTTTATGCTGCTAGCCATTCACTTACTGCTGTTAGGCATAAGTTAATGCTGCCATACATAACTTACTACTGATGGGTTAGTTAATACTGTTAGGCTTAACTTAATGCTGCCAGATTAAGTTAATGTTGTTGAGGGTGATTTCATAAATACTTCGATTAAGGGTTTCAATCACTCATTCAATCGATTTTACACCTTGATATACTCTCTAATCATAAACCCTAACTCAATTTCATCTTTAATCATCAAAATCCATCACAATGTCGACCCCAAAGTTTGCTAAAACTCACAATTTGGTTGCGTTTTTAGAGAAACTCGAAGAGAGTAATGGGTTTGAAGTCATTATTGATTTTCTGAATGCAAGTTCTATCAAATATGCATTAACGATTAATCCTACTGTATATGAATCATGCATTAAATAGTTCTGGGCAACTGCTAAGGCTAAGACAATTAATTAGGAACGTCAGATACAAGCCCTAGTATATAAGAAGAAGATGATCATCACTGAGAAGAGTGTAAGAAGTGATCTTATGTTAGAAGATGCTGAAGGGACTGAATGTCTGCCAAATGATGTAATTTTAGGTATGAAAATCTTACACAAAAGCATACATTCTATAAAGCTTATTTTTCATCCCAATGGAAATTTATTATCCATACAATTCTGCAATGCCTTAGTGCTAAGACTACAGCTTGGAATGAATGTAGTAGCACTATGGCATCTGCTATCATCAGTCTTGCTACAAACCAAAATTTTAACTTTTCTAAGTACATTTTTGATCATAGATGAAGAACTTGGAGGGTGGGGTTAAATTTCTTATGTATCCAAGGTTTGTGCAAGTGTTCCTGGACAAACAAGTTAAAGGAATGTCCAAACATAAAGGGATTTATGTTACACCTTCTCATACAAAGAATATTTTTGCAAATATGAAAAGGGAAGGAAAAGGTTTCTCTGGGAGAATCACCCCTCTATTTCAAACTATGATGGTTCAAGTTCCAGAAGACATGGGTGAAGATTCAGTTGCTCCTACTGATTCCCATTCCACACCTATTATTACTCAACCATCATCATCTAAGCCTCAAAAGAAAAAGTCTAAAAGGAAACAGAGGAAAGACAATGGTCATACAAAGCCTATCCCTGATGAGGCTACTAATGAGGAACCTATATTTACCCCTTCCTGTGATCCACCTCAAAGTGGTGAGGATAGATTGCAACTTACTGAATTGATGGATCTTTGTACCCAATTATAATCAAGAGTTCTTGCTCTGGAGACTACAAAATCTAATCAAGCTTTGGAGATTGAAAGCTTGAAAAGAAGAGTAAAGAGTTTGGAAAAGAGAAGGAAGTCAAGAACACCAGGGTTCAAGAGATTAAGGAATGTTGGTTCAGCTAGCAGGGTAGAATCCTCTACTAATGTTAGTTTGGGTGCTCAGGAGGATGCATCCAAACAGGAGAGGAAAATTGCTGATCTTGATGCTGATGCAGAAGTAACTTTGGTGGATGAGACTCAAGAGATGAATGATAACAACCTGATGTTTGATACAGGTGTGTTGGAAAAGCAGGAAAAAGAAGTTGCTGAAAAGGAAGTTAGTGCTGCTAATCTAGTTACTATTGCTGGTGAAGTAGTTACTACTGCTAATGTTGAAGTTACTAATGCCAATGCTCCAACAACAACTATTGATGAGTTGACTCTGGCTCAGACTCTAATAGAAATAAAAGTAGCTAAACCCAAAGCTGTTTCATATGCTACTACAACAACTACAACTATAAGACTCAAGGCTAGAGGGGTTGTAGTTCAAGAGCCAAGTGAATTCAAAACAACATCGTCACCTTTACAAGCATCACAACTTCCACAGGCTAAAGACAAAGGTAAGGCAAAAATGGTTGAGCCTGAAAAACCTTTGAAGAAGAAAGATCAAATTGCAATAGATGAAGAAGTTGCTAGAAATCTTGAAGCTCAACTACAAGCTGAATTGGAAGAAGAAGAAGAAGAGAGGATTTCAAGACTAAAGGAAGAAAAAGCCAACATAACTTTACTTGAATCATGGGATAACACACAAGCTATGATGGATGCTAACTTTCAATTGGCTCAACAAATGCAAACAAAAGAACAAGAACAGTTAGGTATTGAAGAAAAGTCAAAATTGTTTGTAGAACTCTTGGAGAAGAGAAAGAAACACTTTGCAGCATTAAGAGCTCAAGAGAAAAGGAGCAAGCCACCAACTAAGGCACAAAAGAGGAATATAATGTCTACCTATTTGAAGAACATGGCTGGATATAAACACAATCAGCTGAAGAGCAAAAGTTATGATGAGATCCAGGAGATGTTTGATAAAGAGATGAAAAGGGTAAACACTTTTGTAGACATTAATACAGAGTTGGTGAAAAGCAGTGAGACAAGAACAGAAGGAAGCTCTAAAAAAGCAGGGGATGAGCTTGAATCTGATAACTCAAAAAAGCAGAAGATAGATGAGCATGTAGAAGCTAAAAAGATGATGATCAAGAGGAGGCAAAGATGAAAAAGCATATTGAGATAGTTAAAGATGATGAGGTAGAAATTGATGCTATACCTCTAGCCACCAAACCTCCAGTGATTGTTAATACAAGATTGTCAAAGAAGGAAAGTTTTTATACTTTCAATTGATAAAAGCTGATAGAAGTTCAAAAAGATACTTATCAATGATCAAGATGCTCCAAAATATTGATAGAAAAGACTTGGAGACCCTTTGGAAGTTGGTTAAAGCTAAACATGGGAATACAAGGTCAGAGGATGAATATGAAAGAGTGTTATGGGGTGATATGAAGGTAATGTTTGAACCTGACATAAAAAGTGAAGTATGGAGAAATCTATAGGGATACAAAGTGACTATTTCGAAGATGTTTAATACATATGGAGTGCACTTTGTAAGGTTTAAAAATCTACATATCTTTATGTTGGTTGAGAAAAGATATCCTCTTACACCAATAACAATCTCAAACATGCTGAACAAAAAGCTTCAAGCTAATCATTAGAATGAGATGTGCTATCAACTACTCAAGCTCATGACAAAGCAGGAAAAGGGTCAATGTAGTGTTTGAATACATCCTCCTGCTAGTGATGAAGACTTTTAATGAAGAAACTTAAAGATTCAGAAGATGAACATTAAGTTTAGGGGAAGATTGTTGAGATTAAAAGACTTTAAGATGATTCTTAGAGTTAATACTGCTCAGGTATATATTAGTGCAATCAAGTATAACTTAGTGCTACTAGTAATAGGGAGGATTGTTGAGATTAAAAGACTTTAAGATGATTCTTAGAGTTAATACTGCTCAGGTATATATTAGTGCAATCAAGTATAACTTAGTGCTACTAGTAATACTAATGAAAATTATGCTAAGTAGTTAGTACTGGTAGTGTAAAAGTTACTACTGCTAGTTACTACTGTTAGTATATATTAGTAATGTTAGCATAAAGTTACTGCTGCTAATAGAAGTTAAGACTACCCAGAGATGAAGACTGAAAATATACTAAGTAGTTACTACTGCTAGTACAAAAGTTAGTACTGTTAGTATATGTTAATACTACTAGAGTAAACTTCTAAGTGGTTAATACTGCTTGTGCTCAGTTACAACTATTGAGTGATTACTACTGCTGGAAGGATTATGCTGACAGAGATGAGATCAAAGATTGATTGGAGAACAAGAATACTTACGAAGATAAGTATTAGTAATTTGTAAAGAAGATATGTATAACTTATTTGTTTAGGAGATTACGTTTGTTTATAGAAAAGATCATGATAAGTTAGGAAAGTATTGTATGCCTTGTAGGACTCCTTGGTGTATAAAAGGAGATCCTAGGGCATAATGTTAGGAGTACATCTTTGATATTCGTAGCTTCAAGGTTGTTTTGTAACCCTATCACTATTCATAGTGATTGTTTCATATTGAGGCTGAAAGTTTAGTAAAAGTTTGTTTACTGTTTTACTGTTCTTTTTAGTATTGAAAACTAGTTTCCGCATAGTTTGTGATATTATCAATCTTAGTGTCTACTATAGTTGTTTTGGATCTATCCAACACAACTAAGCTTTAACAAGCTAAGTAAGATCTGTTCAAATGGGATCAACAAATCCCATTGTGAAACCATTTGTTACACTCATTATAAGTGTAAGATGCCCCTAGTATAACATGTTGAGCCATTCCTTTCATTTTGTAAAACCCATTATATGTTTTTTTGGTTACACCAATAGCCTAGCCTACCCTGTAGTTTCTTTAAGTCCATAGTTAGGGAGTTTCTAGTTAAGTTTGATTCCACTCGTGAAAGTCACGTGTGTTGATAAGAGGGTATTTGAAGAAAGTCAAGTTTAGAAGATAGTTGATCTCGAGTGGGGGGATGCTTTAGTATATATCTGTCTGTAATTTTTCTTTCATTGTATCCTTGTCTTGCATAAAAAATGAAAAATAACATAAAAAGTATGCAAGCAAGTGTTTATAATTTATTAGTTTGTTTATAGCTGATCGTAAATATAAATCAGCTTATATGTCATTTAGCATATTGATAAGTATTCCCTCCTTGTCCAGATGGCGTTGATTAGACGTATATGTTTTGATGTATGTAAATGGGTAGTACTTATAAACCTATGTCATTTCTATCTCTCTATTCTTTTTAAGTTTATATTTGTATAATGAGGGCATTGTACATCTCAAGTGGGGGGAAGAGAGATAGAAATGAGATATTTGAGAGTTTATTTGGTTAAAATATATGCTAATTTTGCCTTAAATTAAAAAAAACATAATTTTGTTCATTGATGATGAAGGCCGAGTTAATGTGCATTACTTTCCTAATTCATGGTGATTACGAGGCATTACGCTACACATTATATGCATTAACTAATGCATTTTGAAGACCCCTTGACTCTTGACCCTCGAATTTTGCCTTATGGGATTGAAATGCGACTAGTGACGAGGAGAGTGTAGACTTAGGAAACTATTTGTTTTGTGTCTTTATGTTTACACCTATTAAATGTTTTCTCATGTCTTTATCCTACCCTTAATCATTCTTAATCCCAACGTTTAGCTTACTTGAGTTAAGGATTTGAGCAATCATAGGTGTCTCATTTATGGATTTGGGCGAGCATTTGTGGTTTTGTCACTTTTTCTATAGTATTGGTATTGGTAAAGATCACATTATAAGAATGATTCACCTCGTAAGCCTTTATGTCGTGTCAACCCATTTTCCTTTTATGATAGTTGCATCTAGACTCTAGTGGTGGAGATTAGTATCCTTGCCAAGCCTATGATAGAATATTCGTCATGGCTGAGCAGTTGAGTGATCACCAAAAATTAAACACATAGATTAGTGAGAGTATGAGTGTGATTTGTTTTTCCTTTTGTGAGGTGCTCGGTTTGAAATTTTTTAGCTTATGTGATTTCTAAATCCATATCATCCAAGATAACTTGGGGATATCTTTCTAGAAATGATTTAAAAGGTCTACTTGAGGGAAAGTAGAATTCAAGTAGGGGATATTTGATGACATCAAATGGTTAATACTATTCTATATTAAATTCCCTTGTTTATTGCCCTGTTTTATATTATTTTTATATGAATCTGGTACTTGTAACACCCCCAAAATAGGTCGTAGCGGAAAGTGTGTCCGAGAGCGTTACTTCATAATACCATTGCACAAGATTTGAGAGAACGACCTCTAAATGAGTCATTTGAAAAGTAATCTCATTGATTTAGTTGAAATATACATTTGTCCCAAGGTTTACATCATAATGGAAGACTAAAAATAATACAACGAGATTTGATAGTTTGTATGCAAGAAGAAATCCATAAATGTAATCTTGTAAAGTTTAGACTCCAATGCACATCAAGAACGTCAAGTAGCTTGTTCACCTGAGAAATACATGCTTAAAAGTGTCAACATAAAGTTGGTAAGTTCATAGATTTTTGTAAGTATAAATTTTGGATCAAAGATTCATAAAGTATGTATGACCATTGTAACCTATACAATAGTCACAAAAAATGTTAGAACAAATATTGAAATCAAAGATTTATAAAGTGTGTGTGACCATTGTAACACATACAATAGTCATGAAAATGTGATTACGACTACACTAAGTTCATAACACTGAGACTCCGACTTGTATGTATGCCAATCTTTTCAGACACTGTAAGTGTTCCTATGAATTTAGTTCAGTGTTCCGACATGGTATACGTCTGTTAGTTTAATCCGTCTAACTAGTGAGTGCTACTCACCTGAATGGGGATGTCAATCCCAAATAGATTTATTTTATAACATTCGCGCTTACCCACCGTAATTAACAATTCATGCCACTTAAGCTAATCCGTAATCATTTGAATGAAAGTAAAGTTGTTGCGTCCATAAGTGAAAACAAGTAATGTATCCCACCGCGAGATATGTAAATGAGTGTGTAACGAGTTTGTAATGAGTATGTAAATGAGTTTGTAAACGAGCTTGTAAATAAGTTATGAAATCAAGTATGTAAACGAGTTTGTAAATGCGCATGTATTATCCCCCAAAATAGATCATAACAAGTAAAATAGGGGCCATGAAACTCACCTCATGTGAAATGTATTGACTCTAGGAAATAAAATAAGTGAAACGTCATTTGTGATCCGAAGACAACCTAATTAAGTAATAGGTCGTATGAATATCATGTATTTGAAATAAATACAACAATATAAATTATAGAGTTATATCACCACCTAAGAGTTTTTGTTTAATTTATAAGTCAAAACAATGTTTAACTTACGTTTGTTATTTAATATCCAAGTATATGTCTTACTAATAATTTCTAATAGTTAAAAAATTAAGTTTAGTCATTTCGTTTGATTTAGTATTTTTATCATCTACGTAATGATAATATATATATATATATATATAAATCCTTTTCCCAAAAACGAGAACCGTAAACTTCGGATCTCCACTGTCGGACACAATAGAAGTCGGTGTACCATGCAGTCTAACGATCTCCTGTCGAAAAATCTCGCCAACTTACTAAGATACCAATAGTTCTATCCGAATGGGTAAGAAAATGAGCCGACTTGTTAGCCGTATCACAACCACCCAAATCGCATCAGTCTTTTTCTGAGTAGTAGAAAAACCCAGTAATGAAATCCATTGGGAAATCTCATCCCATTTCCACAACAGGAATCATCCAACAGCTGTAACAAACCACTAGCCCCGCTGATGTTCAATTTTTGACCTTCTGACAAGTCATCACATTAGGATACAAACGTAGCCACATCTTGGCTTCAAGCCATTCACCAACAGTACTATTCCAAATCTCTGTACATTTGTTGAACCTGGATGATTAGTAAATGTGAGAACTATGAGCTTCAGTCATAACCTTCTCGCGAAGTGCCTGATCAATAGTATACATAGCCTATCTTCAAACCACACTACACCGTCATCATCAAACACTAAACTCAGTATGTTTAACGTCTTCAACATTCTTAGAACAATAGCCATCCCACAACTCAACCGTCGTTCCTTTGCGCTTCTTTGATCTTTAGCATGAGGTTAGAACCTAACCTCATACTCGCACCAAATAGCCACCAGAACCTCGTACACATATCTCAACAACCAACGCTCTAAATCTGAAGGGATTATGGAATCAAAAACAAGCTATCACCCAATTTCGACTAATGCGTCGGAAAACCACATCAGCCATTGCCCGATGGTACTTTGGATGTTAATGTCCATAATATATTCAGAAGTTCCAACCATCCTCTCTGCTCATGTTAAGTTCTCGCTGAGTAAACATATATTGAGACCTTATTATACAGTATATATATACACAAGCTTCACCATACAGATAGTGTCTCCACCCAGATCTTCAATGCACAAACAACGGCAGCTAACTCAAGATCATGGTTGGATAATATACTTCATAAGTCTTCAGCTGCCTTTAAGCGTACGATCACCTTCCCAATGTTGCAATCAAACACAACCCAATACCTTTCTTCGAATGCAATACTGTATATCTGAAAACCACCGGAACCTGAGGAAGAGCCAATATCGAGCAGACACCATCTCCTCCGTTTCAATTCCTCTAAAACTCTCCTTACTCTCATCCGTCCACACAAACTTCTCACACCTTTCTCATCAGCTGGGTAGAGGAACATCTAATCAGGAGAAACCCCTCAACAAAACTCGGTAATAGCCAGCAAGCCCCATAAAACTTCTCACTTCCGTCACCGTAGTAGGTCTCGGCCATTTGGTGATAGCTTTAACCTTTGATGGATCCATAATGATTCCGTCTGCAGATACAATATGACCAAGGAAAGCCGACTTGCTGTAACCAGAACTCGCACTTCAGAAAACTTCGCATACAACTTCTTCTGTCTAAGAATCTCCAACACAATCCGTAGATGTCGCTCCACTGCTCTTCTCAACTTGGAGTAAACGAGATGTCGTCGTTGAAACAATAACGAACATTATCAAGTACTCGTGGAAAATATCGGTTCAACAAATCATAAACACGTCAGGGAAGCATTAGTCAGACCGAAGGCATAACAAGAACTCGTAGTGGCCGATAACGGTACGAAAAGCATTCTTAAGAAATATCCTGCACTCGTCACACAAGCTGGTGATAACCAATCGCATACTCAAATTAGAAAAAATATTTGGCCCTTGCAGTTAATCTAACAAATTGTCGATTCGCGGAAGAGGATAGCGGTTACGAATCGTAATACGGTTGAGTTTGCGGTAATCAATACATAAGCGCATGCTCCCATCCTTCTTCTTAACAAATAAGACCGGTGCACCCCAAGGCGAAACACTGGGTCTAATAAAGCCATTCTCCAACATCCGTCTTGAAAAGTTCCTTTAACTCGTTTTCAATTCACAGGTGCCAAATACGAAAAGGCTGGATCGCGTTTAGATAGGTTCAGCACACCGGGAATTTAACTCAATGCCAAATCAATCTCTCTAGCCGGCGGAAGTCCCAGGAAGTTCATATCAGGAAAAACAACAGCGAAATTCAACGAACAACGAAAGATTTACAATATTAGAACTCTCCAAAGATGTGTCCTAACAGAAGCCAGAAACCTTGGCACCCGATAAAAACAAGTACGTGCCTTCATATCAGAGAGAGCATTAACGGACATAAGCAGGTGAGGAACCATGATAATCAAATTCAGGTTGCGAACGTTACCAAAGATCACAATCCTAGCATAGCAGTCAATGTGTAGTCTCGATGAGAAGCTAACCAATCAAATCCATGCCAAGAATCACAAATCAAAGTCGGAACATAAGGATAGAAGTCAAAATTCGCAGGACGAACATGATCATCAAAACGTACAGGTCATTTAACATATTCATGGCAATAAGCAATGTTTCTTCATTGGGTTGAAATGATTACACGTACAATTAATGGAGTAGGAGTCATAAATAAGTTTCTTACAAAAGTGTAGATATATAGAATGTGTAGCCCCAGTATCAAATAAAACGAAGACATACGATCGATCAATGTAGACGAATCCGTTAATATACCATGATGTTTTGGCCGCCTGATTACGAGTCCGTATCATAACCCGTCCCTGTAGTAGGAGGTAGTCTACAAAATCCGCTGGCATAACTCCTGTTCTTCTTCATCCCTTGGGGAAAATACCTTCACCTTATGTTGAGTAACCCGAAAGTAAAACATCCCCCAGTAGCCTTATAACAAACCCCGGATGATGCTTTCCAGGGGATGTTTTACTTTGCGGGTGCCACTCAACAATAAGGAGACGGATTGTTTCCCCAGGTAAGCAGAAGCAATATGCCAGCGGTCTTTTGCGAGACTACCTCCTACTACCAGAACGGGTTTATGATACGACTCGGTATCAGCGGCCAAGACATCAGGTACTATAACCGGTATTCTCTACATTGATGAATCTACTGTCTTCGTTTTATTTTGATAACAGGGGCTACACATTCTATTATATCTACCACTTTTGCTAAGAAACTTAATATGATTCTCGATCGTTCAGATGGTGACTACCCGTAGAAACTCGGATGACGATGTTCCTAACTTCGAGGCCATAAATATGTTAACTGCCCCTCTACGTTTTGATGATCGTATTCGTCCTGCAAATTTACTTCCTATCCATATGCTCGACTTTGATGTGATTCTTGGCATGGATTGGTTGGCTTCTCATCGAGCTACCATTGACTGCTATGCTAGGACTGTGATCTTTGGTAACGTTCGCCAACCTGAATTTGTTTATCATGGTTCCTCACCGCTTAAGTCCGTTAAGCTCATCTCTGCTATGAAGGCACGTACCTTGATTTCTCATGGGTGCCAAGGTTTTCTGGCTTCTGTTATGGACACATCTTTGGAGAGTCCTAATATTGAAAATCTTTCTGTTGTTCGTGAATTCGCTGATGTTTTTCCCGATGAACTTCCTGGACTTCCTCCGGCTAGAGAGATTGAATTTGGCATTGAGTTAATTCCCGGTGCTGAACCTATCTCAAAGGCTCCGTATCGTATGGCACCTGTTGAATTGAAGGAGTTAAAGGAGCAGTTACAGGAGATGTTGGAGAATGGCTTTATTAGACCCAGTGTTTCACCGTGGGGTGCACCGGTCTTATTTGTTAAGAAGAAGGATGGGAGCATGCGCTTGTGTATTGATTACCGCGAACTCAACCGTATTACGATTCGTAACCGCTATCCTCTTCCGCGAATCGACGATTTGTTTGACCAACTGCAAGGGGCCAAATATTTTTCTAAGATTGATCTGCGATCTGGTTATCACCAGCTTCGTGTGAGAGAGCAGGATATTTCTAAGACTGCTTTTCGTACGCGTTATGGCCACTACGAGTTCTTGGTTATGCCCTTCGGTCTGACTAATGCTCCTGCCGTGTTTATGGATTTGATGAACCGTATTTTCCACGAGTACCTTGATAAGTTCGTTATTGTTTTCATCGACGACATCCTCGTTTACTCCAAGTCTGAAGAAGAGCATGAACAACATCTACGGATTGTGTTGGAGATTCTTAGACAGAAGAAGTTGTATGCGAAGTTTTCGAAGTGCGAGTTCTGGTTACAGCAAGTCGCGTTCCTTGGTCATATTGTATCTGCAGACGGCATCATTATGGATCCATCAAAGGTTGAAGCTATCACCAAATGGCCGAGACCTACTACGGTGACGGAGGTGAGAAGTTTTCTGGGGCTTGCTGGCTATTACCGACGTTTTGTTGAGGGTTTCTCCCGATTAGCTTTACCTCTTACCCAGCTGATGAGAAAGGGTGAGAAGTTTGTGTGGACGGATGAGCGTCAGGAGAGTTTTGAGGAATTGAAACGGAGATTGGTGTCTGCTCCGATATTGACTCTTCCATCAGGTTCCGGTGGTTTTCAGATATACAGTGATGCATCGAAGAAAGGTTTGGGTTGTGTTTTGATGCAACATGGGAAGGTGATCGCCTACGCTTCAAGGCAGCTGAAGCCTTATGAAGTAAATTATCCAACCCATGATCTTGAGTTAGCTGCCGTGGTTTTTGCATTGAAGATCTGGAGACACTATCTGTATGGTGAAGCTTGTGATATATTTACAGATCATAAGAGTCTCAAATATATTTTTACTCAGCGAGAACTTAACATGAGACAGAGAAGATGGTTGGAACTTCTGAAAGATTATGACACTAACATCCAGTACCATCCGGGCAAGGCTAATGTGGTTGCCGACGCACTTAGTCGAAAATCTGGGATGATAGCTTGTTTTGATTCCATAATCCTTCATGATTTAGAGCGTTTGGATGTTGAGCTATGTGTACGAGGTTCTGGTGGCTATTGGGCGAGTATGAGGATAGAGTCTAACCTCATGCTACAGATCAAAGAAGCTCAAAGGGACGACGGTGAGTTGTGGGCTATTGTGCAGAATGTTGAAGACGGTAAACATACTGAGTTCAGTGTTGATGATGACGGTGTTGTGTGGTTTGAAGATAGGCTATGTGTTCCTAATGATCAGGCACTTCGCGAGAAGGTTATGACGGAAGCTCATAGTTCTCCATTTACTATTCATCCAGGTTCAACCAAGATGTACAGAGATTTGAAACAGTACTTTTGGTGGAACGGCATGAAGCAAGATGTGGCTACGTTTGTATCCAAATGTATGACTTGTCAGCAGGTCAAAATTGAACATCAGAGGGCTAGTGGTTTGTTACAGCCGTTGGAGATTCCTATGTGGAAATGGGATGAGATTTCCATGGATTTCGTTACTGGTTTGCCTACTACTCAGAAAAGACATGATGCGATTTGGGTGGTTGTTGATCGGCTAACCAAGTCTGCTCATTTCTTACCCATTCGGAAGAACTATGGTATTAGTAAGTTGGCGGAGATTTTTCGACAGGAAATCGTTAGACTGCATGGTACTCCGACTTCTATTGTGTCCGACAGAGATCCGAAGTTTACGTCTCATTTAAGGATTACAGAAAGCTTGGGGAACTCGTCTTAAGTTCAGTACAGCATTTCATCCTCAAACCGATGGTCAGTCAGAGAGGACCATTCAGACTTTGGAAGATATGTTGAGGGCTTGTGCTTTAGAATGGACAGGTAGCTGGGATGAATATTTGTGCTTGGTGGAGTTTGCCTACAATAATAGTTGGCATGCTAGCATCAAGGCAGCACCTTTCGAGCTTTTGTATGGTAGAAAATGTCGAGCACCTATTTGCTGGGATGAAGTAGGTGAGCGTTTGATTGAAGGTCCGGAGCTCATCGAGATTACTAATGAGAAAGTGGCTGTTGCTAAGGAGAAATTGAAAGAGGCTAGATCGCGACAGAAGAGTTATGCTGATAAGCATCGACGTGACTTAGAGTTTCAAACTGGAGATCGTGTATTTCTGAAAGTTTCGCCATTCAGAGGAGTTAAACGTTTTGGGATCAAGGGCAAGCTCAGTCCTCGATTCATTGGTCCGTTTGAGATTTTGGAACGTATTGGAGAGGTTTCGTATCGTCTGGCACTTCCTCCGCAGTTATCGCACGTTCACGATGTCTTTCATGTATCTCTTTTGAGGGGATACCATTATCATCCATTGCATGTCGCATCTTATCCTTTTGATCAGATTCAGCCTGATATGTCTTTGTCCGAAGAACCTGAATCCATTCTGGATCGTCAAGAGAGAGTCATGAGAAACAAAGTCATTCCTTTTGTGAAGATTCTTTGGAAGAATCACCCAGAGCGTGAGGCTACCTGGGAGACCGAAGAGTCTATGCGAGCTAGTTATCCTCATTTCTTTGTCTAGTTCGGTATGTGTTCGTTTCGTTCTCATTTCGTTTTCATTCCGGTTCATTTCAATTTTCGAGGACGAAAAAAATTTTTTTAGAGGGGAAGAAGTTGTAAAACCTAAAAATCTCAACAAATGTAAAATTACCAAAATACCCCTAATGCAAGAAAATTTCATAAAAAGCTTAAATAAAATTCATTTAAGGGTTAGAAATTATAAAAATACAAAATATGGCAATTATGAAAATTTATGTAAGAATAAAATACTTTATGTTATACAAGAAAAATAATCAATAATTATTTTTCTATGATTATGCCGAAAATAATTATATTTATGTATTTATATAATACAAAATTAATAAAATAAAATATGGATAAGTAGAAAATAAATTAGGAAAAGATAAAATCAGATTTTTAGTCTTTTGAAGACCCTAAAACTCGGCCAAACTTTTATGTATATCTTTTATTCACTTTCATTTTATTAATTCCTAAAAACAAATACCACCGAACCCTAATAAAATCAAGAGGCGGCACATTCGAATTTTTCCAGGGCTTGGGATATTTTTCTAAGGTGATTTGAAGGTTAAGGAGTGTGGGAAAAATAGTGGGAAGTTTGTGGAGTGATTGATTCGATTTTGGTATTGTTTTTGGTTCGAATTAAGCAACCGGGTTCATAAAATCATAAAATCATCAAGGGCCATCAAAGGTAATTTTATAACTTATTTTTCATCATATTAATATGTTATAAACCTGAGAAAAATGTCCATGCACTTTATTTTGATTTTATAAATTGAAACATATTCAAAACCCTAATTTAGAAATGAAAATGAAATCGGCATATAAAATATTGGTAAAATTTATTTTATATTTTTCTAAGGTTATTCATATCTCAGATAACTCATAAAAATTGTTAGAATAATTTATAAATGATTCAAAATGAGATCGAATTGTTTGATTGGAGATTATTTGTATTTTCAGAATTCGGAAAATAACGGAAAATAAAAGGGAAAGAAATGGTTAAAATGAATTAGGGTTAGGGTTTTGTTATTTTTTCCAGGTGTATTATGCCAATTATTGAGTAAAACTAATTGTGTTTGTGATTCTTGGGGGAATATTGATTAGGGTTTTGTGGTATATAAATGTAGCGATATATAGGTTATAACAGGTATAAGGACTTGTTTTGTAAAATTTTGAAAATGACTGGGGTCTGTTTTAAGACTTGTTATTATATAGTATATTCTGCTATTAAAATAAGTTGGAAAAGGGGTGGTTTTATAAAATGTCATTTTGATATTATTTTGGATTTAAAATGGTTAATTACATTTTTAAGTACTTAGAAATTAATTAATTAAAATAGAAGGGACTCTAAAAATTGTTAAAATTCTGAAAGTATAAGGGTTTGGTTAGTATTTTATGTATAAAGTTATGATTTAGTCTTATTTGTAATCTATAAGGCTTGTGTTTTGTAATTATGGATGGTTAAAGTATAATGTTTAAGTATTTAATAATACCAAAAGGACTCCTAAAATATGTAATTATGTTAAAAATAGGGTTTGATTGTAAATACATAAAATGGAAGGTATAATCTGAATAAAATGTGAAACTTTGATATTTACACTTTTAACCTTGAAAATCGTTGATTTTGCATATTAAACCCTAAAATATGGAAAGTTGTCATATTTAACCCTAAACTTGTGAGGTTGACATATTAAGTCCCTAATCTATTTAAAATACTTAATAGAATCTCAAATGATGAATATTACTAAAAATGGAAAGTTACTAATTATGGAAAGTTACTAAAAATGGAAAGTTACTAAAAATTAGTATAATTACAAAATATGGTAAGTTTACTAAAAATAGAAAGTATAACTTTAAATGATTGGTTTGTAATTCGACATTTCATCATTCTTTAGTTGTCCTGGTCGGTCCAAGGGAGTGATTTTGATATTCCTGTGGTGTTTCTTTGATTTTGCTTTGCTTCGGAATAAGGTACGGATATTCTTAATACCTGCACCTCTCACCATTATTATGATTTATGCGGTGTTTCGTTCGCTCCGTTATTCGTACAGATATTCTGACCTTATCGTTAAGGTTTCTCATAAAATATTCCTCTCTATCTTTGATTACTTATGTGATTTGCTACATTTGCTCTGAGCCTTTTGTTTTGGCTTTCTTATATGATCTGTTGTTTTGTTCCATTTGAACCCTGCTATGCTACCTTTGATATTTGAACCTTGATATTTGAACCTTTGATATTTGAACCTTTGATATTTGAACCTTTGATATTGAACCTTTGCTATGATCCCTTTGAAATAAACTTTGATATGACTTTGATTTGAACCCTTCAGTTTGAGAACCAAGCCACTATTTGTTTCCTAGCCATGAAGGTAACATGGCCGTGTCATTGATGCACCTTTGGCATGACTCATTGTTGTCGGAGTGAAGGTGGGATTTCTTCATACCGTCCCCCATTTGATATTATACTGTGCACTATGAGACTATTATTTGTTTTAAGGGTCGTATGGATGCTTCCTAGATTTGTTTTCGTATTCGATGGATTATGACATTAGTGATATTTGGTTATTTGGTGACTGAGTTGAATTGGGTGACAATCCACGTCTTTACAACAGGACCTTTGGAGTCTCATGACTCTTGGTCACTGTGATTTGATTTTGTTTGGGCTTGGTGTTGAATCTTAACCTAAATTTGATTCTTTGATTCATCTTACCTTCCCTATGATTTGACATTCTGATTTGTTCTTACCTTATATTTGTATCGCCCTTTGATCATGTCTTGTGATATCCTTTGCACCTTGTATCATATCCTATATTTTCCGTTATCTTTGCATTCGTGTTATATATATTCTGTTCACTGGGGCTTTGTAAGCTCAGCGCACTTTCTTTTCCTTCGGCAGGTATCTAAGCTAGGAGCTTGGGGTTGCTTTCGGGATATGAGTGTAAGTGTGGACTTACCCTATGAGAAGAGATCTTAGTTTTTTTGATATTGAATTGTTTCTTTTCCAAGACATTGTTATTTCGTATGGGATATGTTTTTCCTTTGAGAACTTTTGGACCTGAAGTCATGTTGACTTATATCCTTTGGTTATTTTATAAGACTTACCGCAGTGTTTATGCTTGTGTTATGATTTGTATGCTGTTTGATGTCACACCTATTTTTAATTACTTTACCTTTTGGGTCGGGGCGTTACATTTATGGTATCAGATGCTGCCATGTTAATCATGACGAGCGTTTATGACCTTAGGCTTAGCCTATGACCTGTGAGGATTGGGTTGACATTAGGTTCCTTATGCGTAACTCTCTTCGTAAACATATCTTGTTTTGTTTGCTGAATTGTTTTCTTGGATTCGTTCAGATGGTGACTAACAGTAGAAATTTAATTATGACTCCTACACATTAAATTGAAATGTGTAATCATTTTAACTCCTAATGAATTTGTTTTATCATGATTCCTCACCGCTAGTCCGTTAAGCTAATCTTGCTATGTGGCACGTACCTTGATTTCTCATGGGTGCCAAGGTTTTCTGGTTCTGTTTATGGGACCCATCTTTGGGAGTCCTAATATTGAAAATCTTTCTGTTGTTGTTGAATTCGCTGCAGTTTTTCCGATGAACTTCCTGGAAATCTTCTTCGACTAGAGAGATTGAATTTGGCTTGAGGTTAATTCCCAGTGCTGAACCTATCTCAAAGGTCCCGTATCGTGATGGCACCTGTTGAATTGAAAGAGTTTTAAAGGGGGGAGCTAGCATTTACAGGAGGTATGTTGGGAAAATTGGCTTTATTAGAACCAATGTTTCACCGTGGGGAGCACGGTCTTGATTTTGTTTTAAGGAAAGAAGGACTGGGAGCATCGCGCCTCTTGTTGTATTGATTACCGCGACTAACGTATATGTTTACAATTCGTAAACCTTTATCCCCTCTTCGACGAATCGATGATTTGTTTGATCAATGCAAGGGGCCGTAAATATTTTTCTAAGATTGATGTGCGATCTGGTTATCATCCAACTTCAGTGAGAGAGCTAAGATATTTCTTAAGACTGCTTTTTGTACGCGTTATGGCCACGTACAAATTCTTGTGGTTATGCCCTTCGGTCTAACTAATGAGCTCTTGCCGTGTTTATGGATTTAGATGAACCGTATTTTCCATTACGAGTACCTTGATAAGGTTCGTTATTGTTGTCATCGACGACATCCTCGTTTACTCAAGTATGATAGAAGAGCTATGCGCAAAATCTACGGATTGGTTGGAGAGTTCTTAGACAGAAGAAGGTTGTTATGCGAAAATTTTCGATTACGTGAAGTTGCGTGTTCTGTTACAGCAAGTCGCGTTCCTTGGTCATTGTATTGCAGACGGGCATCCTTATGGTTCCATCATAGGTTTGTGAAGTATAGACCAAATGTCCGAGACTACTACGGTGACGGAGGTGAGAAGTTTTTGGGGCTTGTGGCTAACTTACCGACAGGTTATGTTGGGGTTTCTCCCGATTAGCTTTACCTCGTACCCAGTTGATGAGAAAGGGTTGAGAAGTATTTGTGGGGGACGGAATTATGAGCGTCCGGAGAGTTTTGAAGAATTGGAAACGGAGATTGGTGTATGCTATCCTCGATTTTGACTCTTCCATCTGGTTGCCGGTGGTTTGTCAGTATACAGTGATGCAATCGAAGAGAAAGGTTTTGTGTTGTGTTTTTTGATGAACCATGGGAAGCTGTGATCGCTAGCTTTCAAGACAGTGAAACCTTTGAATCGTTAAATTATACCAACCATGATCTTGAGTTTAGCTGCCGTGGTTTCTTTGCATTGAGATCTAGAGGACATAATTTGTATGGTGAAGCTTGTGATATATTTACAGATCATAAGAGTCTCAAATATATTTTTCCTCAGCGAACACTTAACATGAGACAGAGAAGATGGTTGGACTTTTTGAAAGAATTATGACACTAAACATCTAGTACCATGCGGGATAGGCTTATAATTGCGGTTGCCCGACGCACTTAGTGTCGAAAATCTGGGATGATTGCTTGTTTTGATTCCATAATATTCATGATTTAGAGCGTTTATGGATGTTAATCTATGTGTACGAGGTTTTGGGGGCGATTGGTGACGAGTATGAGGATAGAGTTAACCTCATGTCTACAGATCAAAGAAGCTCAAAGAGGACAAACGGTGATGAGTTGTGGGCTATTGTGCAGAATGTTGGAGACGGGTCTAAACATACTGAGGTTTCAGTGTTTGATGACTGACGGTATTGTGTGGTATTGAAGATAGGTATGTGTTTTGCCTATTGATCATGCACTTCGCGAGAAGGTTATTGACGAAAGCTATTGTTCTCAATGTATCACATTCATGCAATGGTGCAACCAAAGATGTACAAAGATTTGAAACAGTTTACTTTTGTGTGGAACTGCATGAAGCAAGATGTGGCTACGTTTGTATCCAATATGTTATGACTTGTCAGCAGGGATGTCTAAAAAAACTTGACCATCAAAGAGCTAGTGGTTTGTGTACAGCCGTTGGAAATTCCTGTATGTAGAAATGGGATTGGATTTCCATGGATTCGTTGTTATTGGTTTGCCTACTACTCAGAAAAGACATGATTGCGATTTTGGGGTGGTTGTTGTATGGTATGGCTAAACCAAGTCTGCTCATTTCTTACCTATTCGAAAGAACTATGGTATTAGTAAGTTGGCAGAGATTTTTCAACAGGAAATCGTTAGACTGCATGGTACACCGAATTCTATTGTGTCTGACAGAGATCCGAAAGTTTACGTCTCATTTAGAGGATTACTAAAGCTTGGAGGAACTAGTCTTAACGTTCAGTACAGCATATTTCATCTCTAACCGATGGCAGTCAAGAGAGGTACCATTAAGACTTTGGAAGATTTGTTGAGGCTTTATGCTTTTGGAAAGATGGACAGTAGTGTGGGATGAATATTTGTGCTTGGTGGAGTTTGCCTACAATAATAGTTGGCATGCATAGCATTCAAGGCAGCACCTTTCGAGCTTTTGTATGGTAGAAATGTCGAGCACCTATTTGGTGGATGGAAGGTAGGTTGAAGCTTTGATTGAAGGTTGTCGGAGCTCTCGAGGAATCCTAATAAGGAAAAATGGTGGTTGCTTAAAGAGGCAACTTGAAGCGGCTAGGATCCCGACAGAAGAGTTATGCTGTAAGCATCGATGTGACTTAGAAGTTTCAAAATGGAGATTGCCCCCCCTCAGCCCCCCCTCACATTTTACTGGAAGGTTATGTCTTTAGAGCCCGCCCCTCCCCCGTCCTTCCCCCCCCCACCCGCCTCCCCCTTGTTCTTGGATTTATAACACAGCCGCGCTCCACACCAAGCAACTTACCATCGCAATACCCCCCCGCGCACCTCCACCCCGCCCCCACCCTCCCCGCCCTCCATCCCGACGCAGACCCGCGCCCACCACAACCCCCCAAGAAAACACACACACACACAAACAAACAACCCCCACCACAACACTCAGTGCACCACGCGGCGCTCCGCCCACCTCGCCGCCCCCTATCCCACTCCCCGCATCGACATCGCCCTCACCCCCCCCCCCCCCCCCCCCCCCCCCCAATCCCGCCGCGCCGCCCCCGCCCCCACCCACCACAAAAAACAAAACAAGAGACCGAGAGGAGAAGAGATCATCAGTCCTGCGAGATAGTTAGAGATAGAGTGGGGCGCGCAGTTATATCGCTCGTTCACGATGTCTTTATGTATCTCTTTTGACTTGGGATACCAGTTTATCCATTTTGCATGGGCGCATATTATCCTTTTTGATTCAGGATTCAGTCTCAGATATGTTTTGTCCCGTAGAACTCATGCACATCATTTTTGGATCGTCAAGGAGAGTTTGGTCTATGATGAAACAAAGGTCATCCCTTTTGTGAAGAGTTTTGGAAAGAATTTCACCCAGAGGTGAGTGCTACTCTTAGGAGACTGAAGTGGTTATTCTAAGATAGTTTCCTCATTTTTCTTGTTCTAGGTTCGGTACGTTTCGTTTTTCATTTCATTTCGTGTTCATTTCCGGTTCATTGTTCATTTTCGAGGAGCGAAAAGAAAATAATTTTTTTAGAGGGGAATAAAAAAGAGATAGAGTTGTAAAACCTAAAAATCTCCAGACAAATGTTTAACATATTACCAAAATACCCCTAATGCAAGAAAATTTCATAAAAAGCTTAAATAAAATTCATTTAAGGGTTAGAAATTATAAAAATACAAAATATGGCAATTATTAAAAATTTTATGTACAGAATAAAAATACTTTTGTTATACAAATAAAAATAATCATTTATTATTTTGTTCTATGATTATGCCGAAAAATAATTATATTTATGTATTTATATAATACAAAATTAATAAAATAAAATATGGATAAGTAGAAAATAAATTAGGAAAAGATAAAATCAGATTTTTAGTCTTTTTAAGACCCTAAATCTCGGCCAAACTTTTATGTATATCTTTTATTCACTTTCATTTTATTAATTCCTAAAAACAAATACCACTGAACCCTAATAAAATCAAGAGGCGGCACATTCGAATTTTTCCAGGGCTTGGGATATTTTTCTAAGGTGATTTGAAGGTTAAGGAGTGTGGGAAAAATAGTGGGAAGTTTGTGGAGTGATTAATTCGATTTTGGTATTGTTTTTGGTTCGAATTAAGCAACCGGGTTCATAAAATCATAAAATTATCAAGGGCCATCAAAGGTAATTTTATAACTTATTTTTCATCATATTAATATGTTATAAACCTGAGAAAACGTTCCCATGCACTTTATTTTGATTTTATAAATGATAAACAATATTCAAAACACCCTAATTTAGAAATGAAAATGAAATCGGCATATAAAATATTGGTAAAATTTATTTTATATTTTTCTAAGGTTATTCATATCTCAGATAACTCATAAAAATTGTTAGAATAATTTATAAATGATTCAAATGATTATTGGAGAATTATTTGTATTTACCGAATTCGAAAATAAGGGAAAAAGGGAAAGAAATGGTTAAAATGAATTAGGGTTAGGGTTTTGTTATTTTTTCCAGGTTTAATTAATACCCAATGATTGCGTAAATAATTGTGTTTGTGATTGGGGAAAAATTTGTTTCGGTTTTGTGGATTTTAAATGTTAGCGATTATGGTATTATAAATGGTATAAGGACTATGTTTTGTAAATTTTGTTACTAAGGGGTCTGTTTAAGACATGCTTATTATTACTTTAGTATATTCTGTATAAAATAAGTTGGGGGGTATAAAATGTCATTTTGATATTATTTTGGATTTAAAATGGTTAATTACATATAGTAAGTAATTAGAAATTAATTAATTTAAAATAGAGGGACTCTAAAATTGTAAATTTGAAAAGTATATGGTTTGGTTAGTATTTAATGTTTAAAAGTATGATTTTTTCATATATGAATTCTATAAGGGCTTGTTTTGGACATTATGGATAATTAAAGATACCATGATTTAAGTAATTATATAAAACCAAAAGGACCATAAATAGGTAAATTATGTAAATTAAAGGGTTTGGACTTGTTATAATACATTAAAATGGAAGGTATATATAATCTGAAAAATGTGAAACTTTGATATTTACACTTTTAACTTTGAAAATCGTTGATTTTGCATAGTAAACCCTAAAATATGGAAATTGTCATATTTAACCCGAAACTTGTGAGGGTTGACCCTATTAAGCGTCCCCCTATACCTTTCCCTCTCTTACCTACCAATCTCCTCTATCCTACCTAGTACCTTATCTAGATTTTTTTAAACTCTATTTAAAATACCATTAATGAATCTCAAATGATGAATATACTAAAAAGGGAAAGTTACTATTATGAAAGTTACTAAAATGGAAAGTTACTAAAAATAGAAAGTTACTAAAAATGGAAAGTTACTAAAAATGGAAAGTTACTAAAAATAGAAAGTATAACTTAAATGAATGGTTTGTAATTCGAATTCATCATTTCTGTAGGTTCGGTCAAGAGGGAGTGATTTTGATATTCCTATGGTGTTTCTTTGATTTTGCTTTGCTTCGGAATAAGGTACGGATATTCTTAATACCTACACCTCTCACCATTATTATGATTTATGCGGTGTTTCGTTCGCTCCGTTATTCGTACAGATATTCTAACCTTATCGTTAAGGTTTCTCATAAAATATTTCTCTCTATCTTTGATTACTTATGTGATTTGCTACATTTGCTCTAAGCCTTTTGTTTTGGCTTTCTTATATGATCTGTTGTTTTGTTTCATTTGAACCCTGCTATGCTACCTTTGATATTTGAAGCTTGATATTTGAACCTTTGATATTTGAACCTTTGATATTTGAACCTTTGATATTGAACCTTTGCTATGATCCCTTTGAAATAAACTTTGATATGACTTTGATTTGAACCCTTCAGTTTGAGAACCAAGCTTACTATAGTGTTTCCCTAGCATTGAATGGTAACATGGCTGTAGTCAATGATGCACCTTGTGGGCCACAGGATCATGTGGTGAGTGAGAGATGATTTCTCATACCGTCCCCCATTTGATATTATATGTGCACTATGAAGACTATTATTTGTTTAAGGGGCGTATGGATGCATCCTAGATTTGTTTTGTATTCGATGGATTAGTGTAATTTAAGATATTTGGATAGATTGTTTGGAGGACTAGTATGATGGGGTGCAATCCCGTCTTTCACAACAGACTTTGGAGCTCATGATCAAATGGTCACTTTGATATGATTTGTTGGGCGATTTGGTGATTGAACTTAACTTAATATGATTCTTGTTTGATTCATTCTTTTTACCGTTTACCTCTATGATTTGAAATTTGATTTGTTTGTACTTTATATTGTCCCCCTTAAGAGGATCTCGGATGGTCTTTGTGATATCTTAGCACCTTTTTATATATCTTTGATTTTCCGTTATCTTTTGATACTCACTCAACAAATAACAATTTAAATACTACACATCAAAAAACATCTCCTTACAACATAATTATATTTTTAAATCAAAATTTCACATTCTTATTATCTCTATAGTCGCTCAACTCACTCTAAACTAAAATCTCTCCACTCCCACCAAATCAAAAACCCATACCCCAAAATAACAAACTAAATCACATAAAAACCCCAAATCTCCCAAAATAACCCCCCCCACTAACTACCTTTAATCACTAATCCCATACACGCTAAAATAATTTCATCACATCCCCGTATGTTTTCCCCCCCTCCGCACCCCCCTCCGATAGTTGTCATCTTACTCCCAGTCACTGCTTTTCGAATGTCCCAAACGCCCCCATTACCTCACCCCCCACTCCCCTCCGCCTCCCCTAACTACCTCCTTTGAGAACTTATGTACCTTAAGTCATGTTGACTTATTTCCTTTGGTTATTTATTAAGACTTCCGTTGTTTATGCTTGTGTTGTGATTTTGTATGCTTTTGATGTCACGCCATATTTGTAATACTTCTACCCTTTTGGGTCGGGGCGTTACATAGCGGAAAGAGATAAAAATGTTATATAAATTGTTCGTTATCTCATATCTTCTCATAAATCATTCAGAAATCATCATGTCACAATCACAAAGACAAGTTGATGTTCATCAAGATGAATTATGTCCACCCAAAAAACATTATGCTCTTATGGATGCTAACAAGAAGATTGATCTTGATAATCCATTATGCCCAAATGAAAGCAAAATCCTGGCAAACATGCTTTAAAATCATCCACTTAGATTCAGCATTGCTGCTTCGTCATCAGTTCTATGGATCTACTTGGGGCAATTCTAGCATACTTTAAAGGAAGATGGATCAAAGTATAGGCTCAAGTTTGTGCTTGACAGAAAAGAGCTCACGGTGATTTTTGATGATTTTAGAACAATCTTTCAACTGCCTCAAGCTATAGACAACAATCATGAACGCTTTGTTTCTACTCCAAAATTCTTAGAAATGGTTCCATTCTTTCTTAACGATCTTGGTTTTACACTGGAATTAAGATCACCATCCAACTTTAAGACAACTAGTCTCATACAACCATGGCAGACACTTTGCAAGATGTTTTTAAGATGTTTGACCACACGAATTACTGGTTATGATCAACCGCCTTTGCAGATCATGCAGATGCTGTATTGCTTTATCAACAACGTATATGTTGACTATGCTGACTTACTATGGGAAGGATTGCACGACTCACTTGAACATCTATCAACACTAATTCCTTATCCCAGATTCACAAAGCTCATTATCAGTCACTACATGACTGCATTCCTTAAGATCTCAAAAAGAGTTCGTGATTAGTATCACAATCTGAAACATGACAAGATGGTCAAAATCATATTCAATTCAGGGAAGAATAAGGCAGGAGTTGGAATGAAGATCCCAAGATGGATGATAACTGATGAGATAAAGCTCGCGGAGAATTATATAATGTATGCTAAAGTGTTTGGGGTAGATGTTCCTACGACTCGGTCACAGCTGATTGAGTCTACCCATGGAATGCATAGGACAACTAGCGCCCCTAGGACACAACCCTGATATAAATGAAGGAGAATCAAGTGCTCAACGAAAGTTTACTGTTATTAGACTTCATATTCCACCAAGATGGTCAACTCGACTCATTCCACCAACACCAATCCCAACTGCTGTTGAGGCTGATGACATAATCTTACAAGATACAATTCAACTAAGCATTACTGAGCAGAAAAGTTGTGATGAACTTGAAGCAAGGAAAAATGTCAAAAAAGTTGAAAAGTACTTGATAGCTGAGGAGATTGAGAAACTGGTAAAAGGAACGGAGAATGTAGACAACGATGAGGTTGTTAATTCTGTCCTTAATAATAAAAAAGTTCTCAGCACTAGGTTAGAGCCCAGGAGTCATACGAAAAGTCCAGAGGTGGAGAAAACTACTAAAGTACAACCAGTAAACACTATTGAAGAGGAGGAAGAGTCAGCAGAGGATGATTATGAGTTGAGAAGAATGGAAAAAGGGAAGAATGTAGAGGATTCTAGGCATACACCATCTCCT
>BQNB010033198.1:0-49520 GCA_026074375.1 Tanacetum coccineum
AAGATCCATGATGTCATTAAAAAAGAGGTTGAAAAACTTCTTGACGCTGGATTGATCTACCCAATCTCGGATAGTCCTTGGGTAAGCCCAGTACACTGTGTACTAAAGAAAGGAGGAATGACCGTTAAGGGAATTCGAAGTTTTCTCGGACATGCTGGTTTCTACCGAACATTTATCAAAGATTTTTCAAAGATTTCTCGACCCATAACCCACCTTCTTAAGAAAAACACCCCGTTTATCTTTTCAGAAGAATGCATTCAAGCCTTTCAGACTCTAAAAAAGAAACTAACCGAAGCTCCAATTCTCATTGCTCCAAATTGGGACCAACCTTTTGAACTCATGTGCGATGCAAGTGATTTTGCAATAGGTGCAGTTCTAGGGCAAAGGATTGAGAAGCATTTTAGACCAATTCATTACGTGAGCAAAACGATGACCGAAGCAGAAACAAATTACACAACAATGGAAAAAAAGATGCTTGCAGTAGTATACGCTTTTGAGAAATTTCGATCATATCTTATCATGAATAAAAGTGTTGTGTATACGGACCATTCTGCCTTAAAATACCTCTTCAACAAGAACGACACCAAAGCAAGATTGCTTAGATAGGTTTTACTTCTCCAAGAATTCGATTTTAAAGTGATTGATGCCAAAGGTGCTAAAAACTATGCAACCGATCACCTTTCACGTCTAGAAAATCCGTATGAGAATGTTTTTGATCCCAAGGAGATTAACGAAACCTTTCCTCTTGAGACATTGAATACGGTGACTTCTCATGATAACCAAAATACCCCGTGGTTTGCCGACTTTGCAAATTACCACGCAGGAAATTTCATCATCAAAGGAATGTCAACTCAACAAAAAAAAGAAATTTTTCAGAGATGTAAAGCATTATTTTTGGGATGATCCTTATCTTTTTTGAATATGTGCGGATCAAATCATTCATAGGTGTGTTTTTGGACAAGAAGCTCTTGAAATCCTCAAGGTTTTTCATGAAGGACCCACCGGGGGCCATCACAGTGCCAACATCACCGCTCGGAATGTATTTGATGCGGGGTTCTTTTGGTCTACCATATATCAAGATGCTCATTCAATGATCAAATCTTGTGATGCATGTCACAGCGTTAAGGAAAATTTTCACAACGTGATGAGATGCCACAAAATTCCATCTAAGTGTGTGAAATCTTTGATGTCTGGGGCATAGACTTCATGGGACCATTTCCATCCTCTAAAGGAAACAAATACATACTTGTGGCTGTCGATTACTTGTCAAAATGGGTTGAAGCAAAAGCGCTCCCCACTAACGACGCCCGAGTTGTTTGCAAATTTCTAAAATCTCTCTTTTTCTAGTTTGGAGCTCCCCGTGCTATCATAAGTGATCGCGGTATGCACTTTTGCAACGACCAATTCTCGAAAGTCATGCTTAAGTACGGTGTTACTCATCGTCTTGCTACAGCGTATCACCCTTAAACAAGTGGGCAAGTGGAAGTCTCCAACCGTGGTCTAAAAAGAATTCTTAAAAGAACCGTAGGTGAAAATCGTGCTTCTTGGTCAGACAAATTAGATGATGCACTCTGGGCCTTCCGCACAGCTTACAAAACACCCATTGGGTGTACCCCGTACAGACTCGTATACAGAAAGGTGTGCCATCTACCGATTGAACTCGAGCACCGAGCCTATTGGGCCTTAAAACATGCCAACTTTGATCTTTCAACCGCGGGCGATTACCGGAAGCTACAGCTTAATGAACTTCATGAGCTCCATGATCAAGCTTACAAAAATTCTTTAATCTACAAGGAGAAAACTAAGAGAATTTATGACGCTAAGATTAAAAACCGCGTTTTTAACGTTGGTGATCAAGTCCTCCTCTTTAACTCAAGATTGAAGATTTTCTCCGTTAAGCTTAAGTCCCGTTGGTCCGGTCCTTTCACTATAACCGAAGTTTCCCACCCTTGTTTTAGATTTGACCTTCATTCTCTTTCTTTCTTCATTTCTCTCCTTCGGGAGTGAAGACACCATTTTTGACCCTGGCATCTCTACTTTTCATTTTAAGCCAGTTCCATTTGCTCTCCCTAAGGACAATTAAATTCAAGGGTCGAGTCGAGCTTGTGACTCGGTTATAAAAAACAAGCTGCTTCGTGGGAGTTCACCTCATGCCTATCCTTTTCTATTTTCTTTCTATAATGTGTTGTGTTGTGAGGAGGCTTGTACTCTTCCGTTCTTTGTGTTTGTTGTTTGTACTTGTGCATGTTTGCAGGATTGATCCAACAATTTTTGAAGCCTCTCGTGTTCGGTGTTGTGTCCCGTTTCACTCGAGCTTCTTATCCTTTGTTTGCAATTAGTTTGGGGAAATCCGATATCCTTTCATCATTATCGATTCACGTTTATCTTTGCATAATTCATAAATGGCTTAGATTTTCGTAGAACCCGGCCTTAAACATTGAGGATAATGTTTCGTTTTAGTTTGGGGAGGGAATCTATCGATTTGATGTTACCTGCTTATTATTTTGTTCTCACGTACCCGTTTTCCCCAAAAATAGCAAAAATTTTAAATTTTTCTGTCATGTTATTTCTAGTTTTAAAAAAAAATTAAGACACGAATGTAGGTTTTCCGTTGGTGAGAATAAGAAGTAATTTTTGACCCGATCGAATGTGTTGAATTCTAGCTTTTACCCTTAACAATTAATGATGATAGTTTGTGCTAGTCTCAAGAATGACTTTTAAACATGCTAACTTGAAATATTAGTAAATGAAGACTATGTGCTAATCTCAAGTAGATTTTAAATATGCGAGTTGAAGATTTATAAAGGCTAAGTATTTGAGAATTCCTTTTATTAGAGATTTTAAATTGCAAAGAATAAGAGATTGATAATGTTGATTATAAGTTAGTGTGCTAAGCAAAGTTTTATTTTGGAAACTTAAAGGCTATAATTATACTTGTGGTTTTCTTCCCCTAAGTTATTACAATGATATAATTATACGTGTTCTCTTTAATTTTTATAAATTGGAGTTATACTCTTAAGAGTTTAATCAACATATTCAGAGAAAAAGCTTTATCGATGATAATAGCTAATCATTTGTAAATAAGAATTTTGGTTCAAGCTTATACTTTGGTTTTCTAAAACGAAATTTTTCTATTTGCAAAAATAATGTGTTATTATTAAAATGTAGTAAAAAAAATGATGATAAAAAAGAAAATATATAGTTGGTGAATAAAAAGGATGCAAGTTATAAATCCTTAGAATTAATAATTAATATACAAACTCCATCGCAATAAAGTACATGGGCATTTGTCGGTTCGTTCCCGATGGACATCGAAAGAAAGGAATGGAGGATGATACATTAGGGTCGGTATCATAATAAGTACACAGACACTTACGAAGGCGTGCCCGATGTGTCGACGAAAGAAAAAGTGATATCCAGGTTCCTAGCCTAATATGATAAATATAATGTATATTTAAGTTGCAAGTCAGAAAAATAAATATAAAAGTTTCATCTCTAAAACCAAAGTAATTCTTTGAACCAAAATATTGCAAAAGTCAACAAAGGCTTTTTGAAGTTCATAGCCGTTTCGAATATTATTCTCCGGAGGGTCTCAAAAACCTTAGCACATACCCCATGACGTGGGATGTTAGAGAAAGAAAAGTCATGTATAGGGGCAAGGTGAACCACGATGTCTTAGCTAAAGAGGTTTTTTGTTTTGGCATTGATATGTGATCTTACAAAGTGATTAACATATTAGGCCCAAAAGGCCCATGTGTAAAGCTTGTCGGTATTTCAACTATCAAATAGTGGATTTAATGGTTTAAATTAAATTTGAGCACACAGCACTTAAATATATGATTTATGTCGGAAGAGAAATACCACCCAAGTTTGTAATTATAAGTAGTCTTAGCATCTCATCTCGTACTTAAAACGGTGATCTTAATTATAAAGCTTAGTAATGGAAAAGTGAAAAATCGGGGATTACGAAATTATCTTATCTTATTAAGACACTTCCAAGTGCGTTTTTTTCCTGATCCTTAAAGTTGCCACAAGGTGATGAAAACAATACATTATGTCAACCACAAGAATAATTGTAGTTAGGGTAGTTAATTATAAGAAAAATCATAAAAAAGAGCAAAAGTTTTTGAAATGGGAAATCGGGTGTTTTATTAACTTGTGTATCTTCTTAGCCTCACTCAACAAAAAATCTTTGCTACTTCTCAAGGTTAGTTTGGGGAAGTTTCGAGGTATTGGTTATTAGGCATGAAATTTTGCCGTGAGGACACACAATCGTTTAGTTTGGGAGAATTTTGGATATGTGTGAAATACACATATCCATTTATACCAAAATAGCTAATGACCAAAAACAAGTAAAATGGCAAAAAATGCTTGTTTTGTGTTTGTTAATGCAGGTACGGATAAGACAAAAATCACATGAAAACGATCAAAAATGGGCAAACACGGACACGAGGAATGGAAGAGCACAAAAGAAGCCGGGAATTAAAAAGCCAAAGTCAAAAAAGAAGTCACCAATTGGTCCAAACCTTGGTCAACTTCAAGTCAACATCAAAGTCATCACTAGAAGACAAAAATCTTACAAAGTTCCCTCAAGTTTCAAAGATTACCACAAATGGTCCTTGAAGTCTAAATGGGCCCTAAACCTATAAAAAACAACACCCGGATCCAAAGCCCAAAAGTCCAAGCCCAATTAACCTAACCACGCCCACAAATCCGAAACCAAAACCCTTTTTATAAAAGTTCCAAGGACAAAGATTGTCAATTTCAAAACTGTAATACACAAGATGTGTATTATTTTTTACTCTTAACATAGAGAAGGACTAAAAGTTGCCATATCTCCAAAGTTTAAATCCATTTACCTCGTTTTCAGTTAAAAAGGGCGCCAAGAACAGTTTTACTGTTCATTATCTCTTCCAATTCACCATTCAGTCATATCAAAGGGAAAATGACAATTAAGGGCTTACAAGGACAATTCAAGGTAAATGAACACCGGCAGTTAATCACGTACATCAAAGACACCTTATTGGTTGAGCCACAAGGGGAATGCCACTTGGACATAAGAATAACACACGAGATTGATTTTTATAACTCGGCACTAACGGAACAAAGCACAAGAGCATCACACGGAATTGCCACGCTGGCATCCGTGTGAATCACAAAGATTTATCAAAGGCCAAAAATTTACTCACTAATGATTGATGTGAATGTACGGTGTTGATTGGGATGGTAGCGTGAAGAAGCAAGGAAAGGCTAGAAGGTTCAGCTTGTGGTTATAAATAGCACACACTCACACACACATGATTATCTTCTTTTTCAGTTTTTACTTAGTTGTAATTTTTAGCTTAATTTTAGTTAATTTTCAATTTCAATCTCTTGTAATTTTCTTTTTAATCATGTAAATCAAAACTTTTCAGCTAATGAAATTTAGTTTTTTAATCCTGTCTTAAATCTCTTTTACTTATCATAAATTCAAATATGCTCACAATTGTCCTTAAACTAGTTATCATAAGCTCTTAATCCTTATGATAGTATTGGATAAGCTCCTCATAGCTCTCACTAGTCTCTAAGCTAGTGATTGAGCTTAATTTGTCTATTAATCTACTCAAATAATTAAAATTAGCTAATTACCTTGTTATTGAACTTATTAAGCTTGTGGAAGGGGAGCTAGATTTGGAAGGGCTCCCAAGGACTTAACTGGCTTATCTTTGATAAGCCAGAGCAGTAGAAAAGCTCTAAGAGCCCATGCTATCTGTTTAAGCTGAAAGCCAATTGTAAAGCTTTCTTTTAAGTTTCCATTGTTCAATTAAATTTTTAGCTTAAAACTGCCTATTTTTGCTTATTAGTATTTTAAACTGCTTATCTAGTTGCCTTAATTGTGCTTATATTGTGAAT
The DNA here is from genome assembly GCA_026074375.1 of Tanacetum coccineum. Lineage (NCBI taxonomy): Eukaryota > Viridiplantae > Streptophyta > Magnoliopsida > Asterales > Asteraceae > Tanacetum > Tanacetum coccineum. The sequence continues at coordinate 5,893 of BQNB010033198.1, forward strand.
CATTTTGCATATTAAATTGCATGTTTTACTATCTATTTTAGCTAGTATAGTTTAGAGAGCTTAAGTTTTTCATAGTTTGCCTTTAAAAATCTCAAAAACCAAAAAAAAAAATATATAGCATAAGAGTAGATCTTAGATTTTGGCTTATTAGGTTATGAATTCATGTTTATTAACCTTGTTAAAAACTCATTGATATCTGGTATAAAGGTTTAGATAAGTAGATTTCAATTTCAAAGCTTTGTGAAATCTGTCATAGTAATTAAGGGGTGTTTGGATTAGTGCTAATTGACCTTCAAAATTCAAAGGAATTTGGTGATTTTTCTTTGGTTAGCTTGATTAGCATAATTGATTAGGATATGAGTTGGTTTGTACTGTCAGTTTAAGTTCATAATCATTTTAAGGCTTATTTTTCTTGTTAGGGGATTTTTGCCCTTGATTTTGCTTGTGAAAAATTAAACCAAGCCTTCCAAGGCTTGGTTAGTGTTTGCATTATGTCAAGTAACACTCACTTAGAGTGTTTAATGCAGGTTTACCCCTAGAGGTAACCTGCAATTGCATTTTGCCTTTTAGCCTAATAAACCTGCAGTAGTAACTTCAGTTACTACTGCCTCCCTTTTTACTTAAGATTTAGCTAGTTTAATTAGTTTTTAGATTTTAAAATTCAGTAGACACTTAGGTTAAATAAAGCTTAACTTAGATTAAAACTTGTTTTCTAATTCTTAGCTTATTCTCTTAGGTACATTTGCTGTCAAAAGTTCATAAAAGCCTTAAAAAGTCAAAAACAGTAGTAAGTAAATTTTAGATTATAAATTTAGATTTTAAGCTTGTTAGGCTCAATTTTATGATTGATAATGAAAGCTTATTAGTGGTAGAGTAAGTTTCCAAAAGCTTAGTTTCAGTAGTAGCTTAATGTGCTCTTTAGCTTATCTTGTTTTAGAACTTTAAGAATTCATTTCTGAGTTTGCAGTTTTAATCCTTAAATCCAGTTAGTTTTAATTGTTAATGGTTAGGTTAGCTTATTAAAATTAGCTAATAGATATCTTAAGCTTTTAGGATTAGCTTTTAGCTTTGAAAATAAGCTTAAAATGAGAAGTGTGCAAAGCTTTTAGTTAAAACAAGCAATAGTGAGCTTAAAACTCACTTTCTGTTTTCAGTAATTTCAAAAGCTCTTAGAGAGCTTATTTTTCACTTTCAACTTATGTTGTTTTTATAAAAAGTACTTAAAATGTGTGTTCTTTAAGTTCCAACTTTTAGATTTAAAAAAAATAAAAATATTGCAAAAAGGGTGTTAGCCAACCTCGAACCCACGACCTCACCCACACAATACACACGTCTTACCAATATGCTTCAATAGCTCATCTATTCATTTCTCTCTACATTTATTACTAGTACACATTTTCATTTTACTTTTTTCATTATAAGCCGTAGCTTATTATAGCTTATTTAGGGCTTATTTGTTTAGCTTTTTCGTAGTTATTATTTTTCTTAAGTTCCTGTAAGCATTTAGGATTTTTCCTGAAATTTTCACATTTTTCCATTAAGTAGATTATTTTTAATCATTTTTCTAAGGTTTTAAAATTCGAAAATACATAAAAAATAGAAAAAAGTTTTATAAAAATCCAAAAAAATAGTTTTTTGTATTAGAATAAATACTTTTTAGTTAACAATCAGAAAAAATCATTTCAACATTTTAGATTTTAATTTTCATTTTTGAGCTTTTAAATTTCATTTTTGAAAATAGAATTTTAAACTCTAAAAAATAGTTAAAAAATAGTTTTATGTTATATTAGACTTTTAAGTTTTAAAAAAATCATTATGTTCTAAATTTTTAGGACTAATTTGTTATTTTTTTAGGATTTAATTAGATTAAAATATTTTTAATTCATAATAAATTTAAAATAAATCAAAAAAAATATTTTCTTTCCTAATTTTTCTTTTGTCCATATCTTGGTTTAAAATTTTAGTTTGCATTTTTAAGGGTTAATTTGTCTTATTTGCTTATTTGTCGCGTTTTATTTGCTCACCGTTAATAGTTTAAAGTGCTTAAGTGCGTTTTGTTAGATGCTTATTTTAATTGTTGCTTTCAATTAGTAGTTATAGATAATAAAAAATATATTTTCTCTCATTTAAATCATCATCCAAACTAAGGCGTGGTTTCAATTTCACAAGTCGTTGGGGAAACGACCCGGGTGATCGTTCTTCACGGTTAAATATACGTATTATATATTATATATATATCTTTTAGAGTGAGTTTTTCTTAAGGGAGACTTTAGGAAAGTTCTTAATTGCTCTTTTGAATATTATATATATTATATATTTTATTGTGTATAAAAACTATCAATCAGATACTTCGGGTTCACGGTGAACGTACTCAAAGAGTCGCGAAAACCTTATTGAACACGAAGGTAGATTAACCGAAAGTTAGTGATACTTCCGTCGTACGAGATTTTGTTGATATGTCCCGAAAGACTTGTCGATGACCACCGCAACGACAAGTTGAGTTCCGCATAGATTTAGTTCCTAGAGCGACGTCAGTCGCGAAGTCTCCATATCGTCTAGCACCCTCGGAAATGCAAGAATTGCCTGAACAACTTCAAGAGTTGCAAGACAAAGGTTTCATACGACCTAGTCATTTTTCATAGGGAGCACCAGTGTCATTTGTTAAGAAGAGAATCATGGAGTTCATTTAAAGTTAGTGTTGGAATTACTGAGGAAAGAGAAGTTGTATGCTAAGTTTACTAAGAATGAGGCAGTGAAGAATTGGGAAGTACCTACGACACCATCCGAGATTCATATTATTCCATAAAGATATGGCAGGTTACCAACCTAAGCGTTTCATCGGCAACCTATTCTAATTTGAGTTAAATCCATTACTTCCCTAACTAAGAGGAATCAGAAGTATGAGTGGGGCATATAACGAGAAGAGGCTTTCCAGACTTTGAAGAATGATTTATGTGACGCTTCGATAAATTAAATGTAGTGGTTGATGCGTTGAGTAGAAAGGGAGAGTGAAACTAAGACGAGTAAGAGCAATGGTCCCATGACATAATCGCAGTCAGGTGTTAAGACAAGAAATTGGCTACTTTCAAGTGAGAACTTCTGAATAGAGAACGCGCCAGCAGAAATGCTGCGTGACATGGACCAAAAAATGGAAAAAAGGGCAGATGATGGTTAGTACTTTATGGATTAAATTGTATAGTGAGTATGAGTATGAAATTCGCTACCATCCAGGTAAGGAAAATGTGGTGACTGATGCGTTAAGTAGAAAGGAACGAGTGAAACCTAGAACGGGTTAGAGCGAATGTCTATGACCATAGATAGTATGGAGTAAGAGGAATGATATTGGCAAGCCCAAAGTAGGCTTTTCAAGCAAGAGAACGTACTTCGCAGAAAGACTACATAGTTTAGATCAACAGATGGAAAGGAAAGAAGAAGAGAGTTTGTATTTTAATGATCGTATTTAGGTTCCATTGGTAGGAAGTGAAATGGATGAGGCCCATGCATCAAGGTACTTGGTACATCCGAGAGCGGATAAGAAGTAACTATAACCTGGAGACATGTATTGGTGGTCCATGAATAAGAAGGATATAGCTATCTATGTTCGCAAATTTGATTGTTTAAGATGTGAAGGCTGCAGATGAACAAAGACCTTTTGGTTTGCTTGCAACATGCCTGAGATACTTGAGTGAAAATGGGATATAATTACCATGGATTTTATCACTAAATTGCCAAGGTCAAGTAGTGGGAATGATATGATTTGGGATGATGGTCGATAGGCTGACCAAGTCACCTTATATTTCTAGCTATACGAGAAGATTACAAGAGGAGAAGTTGGCAAGATTAAAATGTAATGAAATAGAAGCCAAGGAGAATAGAGTTATTCCGGTGTCGATCATCTCAGATTGAGATGGGAGATTTACTTTGTGGTTTTGGCAGACGCTGCAAAAAGCATTAGGAACACGACTAGATAGTGTATGCTTATCATCCTCAAATAGATGGACAAAGTGAGCGTGCGATTCGGACTTTGGAAGGTATGTTAAGGGCGTGTGTGATTGACTATGGTGGTAGATGGGGTGTCTACCTACTGTTAGCTGAGTTATCTTACAACAATAACTATTATTCGAGCATTCAGTATGCTTTGTTTGAAGCCTTGTATAGGAGGAAATGTAGATTGCATGTTTTGTGGGTAGAGATTTGAGAAAGTAGTTTGATTGGACCTGAATTTGTGCAAGAAACAACTGATAAGGTAGTGTTGATTAAGGAAAAGTTCAAAGCGGCGAGAGATCATCAAAGGAGCTATGCTGGTAATAGGCGTAAGCCATTAGAGTTCGAGGTATAAGATCATGTGTTGTTAAAGGTGTCGCCTTGGCGGGGTGTGACTCATGACTTAACCCCGCAACTCATCAAACAAGAACTGTCTTGAAATCAAGTTTTGAGTTGTTACACAACTTAAAGGTTTTGAGGGGTTTCCAGTAGGGACGAGCGAGACTCATGTAAGTTTAGGATGCTTCATTTGCGGCATAGACTTGTGATGGCCTGCTATTTGTACCCTTTTTGGGAGGAAAGTAATATTATTAGCGATAGAATTTATTAAATTAAATATTCAGGCGAAAATTCCCTTAAGTAGGAGACGTAGACACCCTTGATTTGGGTAGTTTGTCTTAACCTTTAAAAAATATGGCTATGTGTTCATTTTATGGGATTAAGTGGTATGCTATGTGATTATTATGTGTGTTAAGTGGTTTTAGTATGTGCTTAAGATCATTTTGAGTTGTATAGGCATCTCATTTTGATTACATTGTGGGAAGTGATTGATATTCCATTTGTTCACATGTGGTAATAATGAAAATGATTGGCGTACTATATGTAATGCTATGCCAAATATTTGGATTATTATGGATTAAGCGTTTGTGGAAAATGTATCATATTATAAGAGAATTAAGTGATAAATATATGGATGTTTGTGGTAAACTTTCTAAAAATAGAAAGTTAAATTTTGAAATGAAAGTTATTTTTAGAAAATGTAGTAAGTAGCGTTTATGTAAAAAGGTTTACTTAAATTAGCTTAGGTTTTTATAAAAACTTAAGGTAATGTAAGTAATAATGTAATTAATAAATTTAATAAAATAAAAATAAAATAAATGTATGTATATTTATGTAGGGATCGGCCAAAAAGAAAAGAAAGAAGGAAAAAAGAAAATAAAGGGTATTATCCTAAAACAAGTCTAAGTTGATTAGGATTAGGAGTCTTAGGATAACCCCTAGGTCAAGAAAACACTTATTTCTTCCCCCTCAACCCTTATACAGCCGAAATTATCCCTCCCCCTAAACCCTTGGTGTCGATTTTAATGGTGGATCCAAGAACCCCCAAGAATTGTTGTTAGGTGCTAGCATCCAAGGTAAGTATGTTCATCCTAGCTAGATTTTATTATTCATGTAACCCTAATTATGATGGATCATTAGGGTTTAACACTTTCGTAATTAATGAGGATATGATCATCTAGTGTGTTTGTGGTTTAATTAAGGATCACAAATTGGGTTTGGCCAAAAAAAAAAAATCGTTTAGGTAATAAAACGCGTTGATCATGATTTAGTTGATGGCATATTTTTAGATCGTGTTCAACGAATGACATCTTGATGATAAAAATGAGTATTGATATGTTTCTTGAGCCTATGAATAAGCTTAGAGAGTCTAGTTTTCAAAAAGTCCAGCCACGAAAGGTTTAAGGTTGGGAAGTTAGTCAAATAATTTTTGCAAGAAAAGTTGTTAAAACAGTAACACAAGTCAGAATTTGGGTCTGATTTCGGGAGTAAAACCCCACTTAAAATTTCTGAATTAAGCTTAGAAAAAACACAAAGGTAAGTACTAAAGTCAATTAACCTCACAATACCATGAAAACACAACACCAAAATTTATCCTCTGATTAGTTTGTCTAAGTAGTGTGTCAATTAGATCTTTAATGGGACATTTTGAATATGATTTTATTTGGAGTAGTGGCACATGTAGTAAGCACTTGGAAATCATAAGGTAGTTAATAAAGTCATAAATGAACTTAGGTGATTTTTGGTATAATTTATGGAGGTCAACAAGTAAGGTTTTTAAGTACGTAAATATACACTAAAATTCTGTAATTCTAAATAAATTATAAGTAACTAGTGAAAGGTGTTAATGAAGTGGTTAAGGTTGGGCATGGTGTCGGGGTGACCCATGATGGTTAATCAAACCCGTAGACATCCATCATATATGTGTTACATGGACTAGAGCTTTTAGCTTGGTCGAGTGTAACCGTGTTTATTTATTTGTATAGTTTGCCGTGATAGGGAAATAAGCGGCGTTTTGAGCATTTAGGTGAGTTACATAGTCCCACTTTTTACTGTGGTTTAAACTTGGGATGGAAATGATGCAAAGTGTTTTGAAATGATTTAGATTGTTGTGATTATGTATTTACTTTGTGCATGGACTTTTACTTGGCTATTATATGTTATGTGCTACGTGTTGGTTTGTATTAAGGGAGCGGATGAGTATGCCTACTCAATGTGGGGTGGATTGTTGGAACGCCTTGCAAGATCCCGGGAATAAACATGTTAAGTATGAGTGATTGGCCTGCATGTACTTCGTGTTAGCATGTCAGGTATAATGATTGGCCTGCATGTACTTCGTTTAGCGGTCAGGAATCACAGATATGGAGCGTACGGGTAACGCCTACCCATTTGTGTTGAATGATTGATTGATGTATTCATGTTAGCTTGTATAGTAGTTAGTAACTGTCCCGCTATGCATGTTTTATAATCACAGTAATTCGGAAATGTGTTTTGGAAATAGATTTGATTATGAGTGTCTGAAAACCTATGTTTCTCACCAACCATCGTATTGACGTGATAAGGCATCATTTCATGTGTTCATCCAGGAAGAAGGTTATAAGTTAGGAAAAGTGGCTAATGGACCGAATGGGGGCAAGCTGGTGAAGTTTAGTTCTCTAGATTTCATTTATTTTTTGGTGGATGAATGTTAATTGCTTCACATTGTCAGGATTTATGAATGTTTGCATGTCATGACATTGGCATGAACTGCCTTCGTTTTAATGTCAGACGCCTTTTGGATTTTGTTGATTGTGTTGGGTATTTTCATGACACTGCGTGTCTACACCTTGTATTTTATGCATGTTTAGTTTCTCTATATAAATGCCAATGTGTTGTGATGATTCCCATTCTCGTCGCGCCTAGCGTTTCTGTCTTGGCGGGGTGTGACACTATGTTCCATGGTCCTCTCGTCTTCTTTGTTATGCAAAGAGTAGACCAAATGGAAAGTTAATCTATAATTCCCAATATAAAATGGTCCATATGTCAAGACAAAATGAATTCCTTAACCAGTTGATGCAGATTGTGAGTCTTGTCAATGAAACCTTTCAATGAGCAGACAGATGATGACCTCAACTGAGAATGACCTAAACAGTGAAAGCCGATTATCAAGCCATTCATACTATTCTCTTCGCTCTTCCTAAAGACAATCTATGCTGTTGTTGATCATTGATTAAAACTGCTGCATGAAACGGTTACGTGTTTAACAAATGATGAAAGGTTCTGATATTGGAATTCAAGAAGAAGAAGGCTAATTGTTTAATGAATGGGAAAGGTTTACTTCTTCTGATGAAGAATCGATTGAGTCTTACTATCATCATTTCTCAAAGTTAATGAATGATTTCAAGAGAAACAAACATTTTCCAGAAAAGATTGCCAGTAATCTCAAGTTCCTAAACAACTTACAACCAGAATGGAGTCGACATATTACCATTGTTCATCAAACAAAGGACTTGCATACAGTAGATTACACTCAGTTGTATGATTTCTTAAATAACAATCAAAAGGAATAGATTGAACAAAGAGCTAAACGACTTGGCACAAACGTCATGAACCATTGGCACTCATGGCAAATTTTCAACATTCCTTACAACTACCAGTGTTTCACCCAGATCAACGATCACCAAGTACCTACATGCAACAACTACTTCCCAACAACAACAACTATAACCCACAACCATCATTCAACCAGAACTACATGCAATAACCAATGCCAAATCCTTAAGAATTACAGAATCCCACATACTCCAATGAACATGAGCACTTTCTAAATGGCTTAAGAATTTAAACAAAAAAAAAAAAAAACTAAACTACACCAACCCCAACCACAACAACCAGAGAATTTCATCAAACCCTCGATTAGGCAGATTGCTCAACCGGGTAAGGACTATGGGTCAAGACAGACAAATGCAATAGTTGGAGGCATATGGTGGGGAATCAGTTAGACAGTATGCTAGGCCGAATGTTGGGAATCAACTGGTTTATAAATGCATACATAATGTTGAGGATCATATTTGTTTCAGAATGCAGTTCAGAATCCAGGCGTTCAAAATGTTAGAAATCAGAATGGACTTAATTGTTGTTCCGGGGATTGCTAATCAGAATCCGAATAGGAATGGTAATGTTGTAGCAGCACAGGCTGAGGGTAATGCAATTAGGAATAATGGTAATCAGATAAGGTGTTACAACTGCAGAGGATTGGGTCATCTTGCTAGGAACTGCACAGTCAGACCATGGAGAAAGGATGCTGCTTATCTTCAGACTTAGCATCGATTACTCAAAAGGAAGAAGCAGGAATCTAACTCCAAGGTGAATAGTTTGATTTGATGGCTGCTGCAGTGGATCTTGATGAGATTGAGGAAGTCAATGCAAACTGCATTTTGATGGCTAATTTGCAGCAAGCATCGACATCGGGTACTCAGACTGACAAAGCTCCCATCTATGATTCAGACGGATTAGTTGAGGTACACCATTATGACAATTGCTATAATAATGATATATTCAATATGTTCACTCAAGAGGAGCAGTATACTGTTATTTTTGAGGTTTTAAGTGTGGAACAAGATGGGGGAACAATATATCAACATCCTGCAACTGTTGAGGAAACACGTGCTTATTTTGAATCATTATATAATAATTTGGCAATTGAAGTTGAAAAGGTCAACTTGGTCAATCGCAAAATGAAAGAAACAAATGCTGATTTGACCACTGAGCTTGCTAGATATAAAAATCAAGAAAAGTGTTTTGAAATTAGTCAAGAAAAATATGACAAACTTGAAAGATGTTATCAAAAGTCTGTTTATCAAGAACAATGTCTTACTAAAAAGATAAATGCACTTCACTTAAGTTCTGGTAAACAAATAACGACTTTGAATGAGGAAATTTCAAATTTAAATGAACAGCTTTCAAAGGAAAAATCAACTGTTTCTTCTCTTCTCGAAGAAAAGAAAAAGTTGAAGTCTGATTTCAAAATACGCGAAGACGAGCTTCTTGATAAACAAATTCAACTTGAGAATAAGATAAAGTAATTAGATAATATTTTGGTTAAAACGGGTCAATCGATTCAAATGATGCACATGCTTTCATCTAAGCCAGACTCGTTTTACCACACCGAATAGAAAATGACTTTGGGTTATCAAAATCCTTTTTATCTCAAGCAAGCTTAGCAGAAACAACAGAGTTTATATGATGGAAAAATTCTATTAGAAAAGCATGATCCTCCTGTTGTGCATGATTCGGAGGAGACACTGTAACTTGCTCAAGACAGTCGCTTAAAAATGAAACAATTGAACAAAGAAATAAAACCGACAAACTATACAAAGATTAATCATCTTTCGGGGGTTTTTGTTTCTCAAACGGCCAAGTCACGAGAAGAGGTGTATTTTTCAAATACTTCCAAAATGGCCAATGTTTCTAAATCATTTTCAATACTAAATGAAGAATTTTAGGATGATACTACACCAAGTGTTGCACGAAAATTTCTAAATGAGGTAAAAAGCAACATTGTGACTCTTCAACGTGTTGTCAAACAAAAAATGACTTTGGATATACACATATGGTCGTCTTTTGTTCACCAAGAGATTCACAAAATTATAAAGGATGAAATTTTCCCTATCATTAACTAAGTTGATGCTAGATTGCAAAATTTCAAAATACAATCTTTGAAAGAAGCAGCCAAATTTGTTTGAGACTTCAAATCTCTTACAAAAGAAGCTGATGAATCTCTTGCCAAACACAAGGCTTTGGAATTGAAAATCGAGCGTCTCTTGAGAGCAGTTGTCAGTCAAGATATTATGTCTATTGTGCAAAATTCATCTGTTGTAGATTCATCAAATCTTCAAACTGAGCTTGAACATATGAAAGAACGATTTGAAAAATATATCATTAAAAAGGAGAATGAATATGCTAAACTTTGGAATGAATGGTACAAAAAGTGTGAAGAATGCAAATATGACAAAATTTCGTACAATAAAGCTTATAATGACATGCAACAAAAGATCGAACGGTTGCAAGCTCAGTTGGGAGATCAAAAGGGTAAAAGTAAGGATACTCCATGTGTATCAAATACCCTTGATCCTTTGTCTCAGAAACTAGAAAATGAGAACGTAGAATTAGAGTTTCAGGTTCGAAATTATGAAAAAGAAAATGCTTATCTTAAGACCACATACAAAAACCTGTTTGACTCTATCTCAGTGACACGGGCTCAAACCAAAACAATAATTGACTCGTTGCAAGATAAATTACATGACATTTACATGTCACGATGTTGGAAATGCTAAGTTAGAGCTCAATTGTTGATAAGGTTTATGGACAAAGGGACAACAACCAAAGGTACGAGTGTGAATAATCAGTTTGTTGGATTAAGGGCTTCTATACTTTGTATACTAGTACAACTTAGTACTGCCAAGAGAAGACTTAGTACTGTTAAGCTTAGTTAGTACTGCCAGTACAAATTGTTAGTACTGCCAGTTAGTTAGTACTGTTAGTTATATAGTTAGTATTGCTAAAGTGATATGCATGAGTTATATTAGAAATAGATATGCATGATCACTCGACGCATTTTGTAAGCCCATTAGGGTTTCCTTAGTGTATAAAAGGAACCCTACGACATTGATCTAGATATAAGTTTTCATATTAGAATTCATAGTTTGCATAGAATCATAGTTTGTATTCATAGACTATTTGTAATTTAAAATAGTATTTCAATATATAGAAGTTAGTAAAGATCTTGTTTTACTGGTTCATTGTTCTGCTTAGTATAGCAAAACTAGATTCCGCATGTTTGTGATATTTTTTAATCTTAGTTTCTACTTAGTTGTCTTGGACTGTCCACAATATAAACTAAGTTTTAAACAAGCTAAGGTCAATGATTATGTTCAAAAGGGATCAACAAGTGGTATCAAAGCTTGTTGAGAAACTCTAAATAAGAAGAACACTATATCTACACAAAATCTCATAATCAAAGAGAAGATGGAATCATAGTCAGAAACTACCCAAATAGTGTCTGCACTAAAACTTCCAGTACTTAAAACTAGAGATTATGATCTATGAAGCATGAGAATGGAGCAATATCTTACTCATACTGATTATGCTCTTTGGGAGGTTATTGTACATAGTGATGCACCTGTTGTTGCATCAGTGTACTGAAGGGTCACTATTCCTCTAAAATGCTGAACATAAGCTGGCAAGGAAAGAAGAATTGAAAGCAAAAAGCACTTTGTTGTTGGCCATTCCTGATGAGCACTTATTGAAGTTTTATGGAATCAAGGATGCAAAGACCTTATGGGAAGCAATTAAGGCCAGGTTTGGAGGCAACAAAGAATCAAAGAAAATGCAGAAGACCATTCTGAAGTAGCAATATGAGAATTTTACTACATCAAGATCTAAAGGACTGGATAAAACCTACGATAGGTTTCAGAAACTCATCAGCCAATTAGAACTTCATGGTGAAGTTATCTCCCAGGAAGATGCAAATCTAAAGTTACTAAGAAGTCTACCATCAACATGGAACAATATTGCCTTGATCATGCGTAACAAAGCTAATCTAGATGAGGTGAGCATGGATGATTTGTATAAAAACTTAAAGGTGTATGAAGCTGAGATTAAAAGTCAGTCAAGCTCAAGCTCAAACTTTCAAAATGTGGCTTTTGTATCTTCAGATGATACTAGCAGTACTAATGAAGCAGTTAATACTGCTCATGATGTTCCTGCTGCTAGTTCAAAGGGATAAGCTTCTTCCTCAACCTATGCTGATGATGTCATGTTTTCCTTCTTTGTCAATAATCTAATAGTTTACTGTGGACAATGAAAGCTCTAGAGCAAGATTTATACTGATAATCTTACCCCCCTTATAGAGATGGATCTCAAATGGCAGAGTGGCCATGCTTACAATGAGGGTGAAAAGATGCTTAAGGAAGACAAGTAGGAATCCTGAAATTTCTAATGGCAAAAAAAACTGTCTAGCTTGATATGACAAAGGTCTTGGAATGTTACAACATGCCACAGGAGAGGTCACTTTGTTAGAGAATGCAGGGTACTAGATCCAGGGGAAACAGAAATGGAGATAATATAAGATGGGTTGTACCTATGGGGGCCCTGCTACTGACTTGGTTGTTATGATGGAGGGTTATGATTACAGCTTTCAGGCTGAAGAAGGACCCAATAGGGACTTTGCTTAATGGCCACATTTGTCTTCAGAGTTTCATCTAGTTCTTCAAACTCAAATACTGAGTTCAAAATTGCTCAAAAGAATGTTTAAATCTTATCATTCTTTTCCAAAAATAGTTTGATCAACAACGTGAAGTTCTAAATAAAAAGCTAATCTAAAATAAATAAAAATAATAGCTTATCAATTTAGCTTAGAATCATTAGAAAACTAGAATTGTTGTTCATCAAATAAATGAGTGTTTATGAGGAAGGACATTGCATTTTTGAAATATATGAACGTAAAAGGTAAGAGATAAGCAAGCGCTCTAAGAGCAAGCAGCATCAATTAGTGCTGCCAGGCATGTTATATTGTTGGGATCTTAAAAAGAGTGAATGTTGCACCCACCATAAAAATAATCTTATTTTAAAGACATTCACCATTGAGAAGCCTCTTTAACCAAAAGATCCAGCAGTACAACCAATAATTTTAATGTAAAAAGTTTATATACTAGGTTAAATAATGTACTACAACTGGGACAGAAGCTGTAGTGTACTGTGAGGGAAAAAGTGAAAAATGATGTTTAATGTCCTCTTGATCATGTTGGATTTGTGAGACCAACAGAAAAGTAATTGACCATATCTCCAATGACAGTAGCATCATACATGCCTAAAAGATTTCGACTATGTTGATTCCTCAAGGCAGACTAAAGTCAGTGTTGGCTTGGGTCACAATAGATAAACTAACTTTCTCTTATTTTGAAGTGCAGGGTAATCCACAATATGCTTCTACGGATCAAGGATTTTTGATAGTGGTGCTCATAGGCATCTGATAGGAAACAAGTTCCTACTTACCATATTATCAAGAAATTAATGGAGGATTTATCGCATTTACTAGAAGTCCTAAAGGAGGTAAAATCACAGGTAAAGAAAAAATTAGGACTGTGAAATTAGACTTTGAAGATGTATACTTTGTAAAAGAACTTAAGTTTAATCTTTTCTCTATCTCACAAATGTGTGACAAGAAAAACAGTGTTCTTTTTACTGAGACAGAATGTCTTATTCTATCTCCTTGGGACTTAAGCTACTTGGTAAAAGTTCAAGTCTTGCTTAAGTTCACAGATATGATAACATGTAACAGTTTTGAATTCTAAAGAATGTTATTCCATTTAGGAGGTTTTGAATTGTTTAATTTACAATGCTACAATTGATGAGTCTAATTTATGGCATAGGAGGCTTGGTCATATAAACTTTAAAACTATGAACAAACTTGTGAGGGGAAACCTTGTTAGAGGCTTACCTCAAAGGATTTTGAAATGACCATTCTTTGTGTTAGCTTGCTTAGATGCGAAAACAAACACAAAGCCTCTTGTAAGCCAAGCTTTGTGTGCGCTATCAGCTATCCTTACAATATTGCATTATGACTTTATTGGTCCATAATTATGTAAGGAGTATCAATCACAAGATATATTTCCGTGTTATCATGCTGATTATAGTAGTTTAGTTGGGTTTTTTTGGCCACTAAGAATCGAGGACAAGTTGGATCCTTTAAAAATTTTATAACTGGCATAGAAAACCAAATAATTCATAGGTTAAAATCATCAGATGGTGACATTGGAAAACTGATTTAAATATAATACATGAATCAGTTCTGTTAGTGAAATGGTTTTTAAGTGGGTATTTAGTGTTCTTGCAGAACGCTACAAACAAAATAGAGTTGCTGAAAGAAAGAATAGGACACTAATAGAGGCAGCTAGGACTATGCTAGCAGATTCACTCTTACCTACTACATTTTGGGCTGAAGCAGTTAATACTGCTTGCTATGTTCAGAATAGGGTTTTAGTACCATGCTCACAACAAGCACCTTATGAACTATTACTTGTCTAGACACACCCTGTATAGCTTTTATGAGGACCTTTTGGGTGTCCTGTGACGATTCTTAATACATTAGATCCCATAGGCATATTTGATGAGAATGATGATGAGGGGTTCTTGGTTTGTAACACTATAATTAAAGGCTTTTTAGGGTGTTTAAACACTAGAAACTAGGAAGGTGGAGGAGAACCCTGCATATAACTTCTTGAAACAAAATCCCAATGTTGCAGGGTGTTGTCCAGAATGGATCTATTGATATTGATTCACTGAAATTTCTTTGAATTATGAGAAGTTACTGCGGAAATCAAAACCAATAGTGATGCAGGTAAACGAGACACTTGGTAATGCAGGGCAAGTGGACAGGAGAATGCATTTATCATAGACTACATACTACTACCACTTATGCTTTCTAATTCTCCACTCTCTTCAAGTAATCAGAGCACAGATGATAAGGATGCTGATGAGGTAACAGACAAAGGAGATGATGATGTTAGTCAAAGAAATTGTCAAGAAAAGAAAGTAGAAGCTTCAAATAAAGAAGATGACCATCATGTGCAAGACTTCAGAGCTGAATTAGATAATTTTCTTGTTTAACAGAAAGAAGGTTATGCTAACTGATTCGCGAACGGTATACACTTATATAGCAACCCTAATACAGATCCTGACCGAATGCCCTGAACCAAGGCAAAAGGTTAAATTCCACAAAAGGATAAATTACACAAGATAGATCATTTATAAAAAGTAATCGAGAAGAGTATTTCCTGGGTCGTAAGTCCATACGAGGGCTGCATTGAAATATTCCTGTTTGATGAGAAAATTTGAATGATGGGAGAAGTATATGATGGAAACTGTATAATTATAACTATAAATTATTTAATAAAAACCTATTTTAATCTACGGGAAACAAATATAGGAATGGGGATCTTTAAAAACTACGGAAAACAAAATTAGTTATAGGCGAAGTCCTAAAATTAATTATATACTAAAATAGGGGAACTGAATCAGGTATCGGGAAACCTAATATACTAATATTAAGAAAAATAATTGTAAATTAAATTAAAAATCAAAAATTATTTTCTAATTAACTTAATTAGGAAATAAAATAACTAGAATAAAAACGGAGGTCGTTTGAATGTAAAACGAAAAGAAACGGTAAAACGCACCCGGTAAAACGGGTCTAAGACTGAAATTTAAGAAAATTAAGCCTATACTAAATTTTATATTTTTCCTAGACACTAAATGACAAAAGAAAATTTTGTAAAATAAAAAAAGGAAAAATATTTTTTATTAATTTTTGGTTTTTTATGAATTTTTAACGACTTTATAATTAATTAAAACTAAAGAAAATAGAAAAAGACAAAAATAAAAAGTTATAAAAATTCTAGAAAAAATAAATTAATTAAAGGAAAAATTAACAATTCATAAAAATATTAAAAAATGCCCATATTTTAATGTTTATATTTAAAAAGTAATTAAACTAATTAATTTTTAGACCTAATTTAATTATTTAAATTAAATAAAATTCTATTGAAGTTAACCTAGGGAACTAACAGGTGAAACAGGACACAAGAATAACGGGGGAACAACAAACTGACAAGGGGGACCACACAATTATAACTATAAATAGAAAAAGTACACAAATGGTCCTGAGTTGTGTCACTCCGATATGCAGCTTAGTCAAAGTGTTATTAGCCAAAACTAACAAAAAAGCAAACTCTTATAGAGGGGCTTACAATGGCAACATTTTCATTAATAAGCTCAATATGTGCTGAATCTCAAAGGGAATAAGCCGAAATGAGAGCTTTTTTGGTCTGACAGGAGTAACTAAATAAGGCTTATAAGTTAATTTTTTCTTTCTTATTGGGATTTAAGCTAGCAAAATAAGCTAAAACTATGGGGGACAGATAAATAGGGAGAGGGGAATCCTAAATAAGCTAAAGCAACCTAGAATAAGCCCTAAAATAAGCTGGGGATTACTTAAGCTATATTAACAGTTTTAAAGGAAAACAGAAAAAAGGGAACTTTAAGCCTAGAATAAGCTAACTAAGAAAGGGAGATAAGCTATAATATTTTGGGAGCTTAAAGAACTAGTAATAAGCTATAAATAAAAGCATTAAGATCTAGTGTCTAGTTTAATAAGCTAGATAAAGGGGATTCAAATATATGGTGATCAGCAACCAGGGGAAGGCACACAGTGAGCTTAAGGCTTATGTTGGCTTATTGAAATAGCTTATAAAAGCTTCTTTGGCTAAATCCAAGCACAAACAGATTAAATGGCGTGGGTTAATTGAGTTTTTTTCAATGTCTTATGAGAGTCTAGAATACAAATATTAAGCTGCTGATATTGGGGCTTAAAATTTGAGGAATTTACAAAAATCATTCATGCTAAAAACTTTGGACTTTGTTGTCAATTTTAATGGGCACGCACATTGTGGTTGTGGTAAAATGGCTAGAAACAACATAACAAGCACAATAATAGTGTGCTTAAGCTGAATTGCAGCTTGAGCCTTAGCATCAATTTTGCTTATTCAAATTTGACAGAGGACAAAAGGAGTGCACAAAAAACTTATTTTTAAACTAAAAATGGTGATTTGAATGGCCTGATAAAGCCTACCCTCTCTCAGCCAAAATTGGCTGAGTGGGTTACCCAACCAATGAAAAAACCCCATATATGGACAACTTTTTCAGAGACTAAACCCAACACCCCTTAATTTATATATTGGGTTTTTAGCCCTTTTTTAGTGGAGTAAAAGCTGAGAGGGAAATCAATTATAAGTGAGGTTTTTATAACTTTTTATCATTTTTTAAAGGGATTTAAACAGAATTAAATAACTTGAATTATATTTCAAATTTCGACAAATGTAATAACAAGAACTCTTCACTTTTATTAAAACTGAAAGGATTACAACAAAAACTTAAAAAGAAACTGTGTACAACATTTTTTAAAGCAAACTTAATTAAAAAATTTTTTTTTAAGTAAGAAAGTAAAAAATGGGATTTTTTTTTTCTTGGGACTTGTTCTTTCTCTTTTATAGAAGCTCTTAGCTTCTCTTTGTGTTCGGTGATGAGCTTGCTGTGAGTGTACAAAGCTTTCCAAGCAATCCTAGCCTTCCATTTGCCTTGTACACCATCTCACCATTGAAGGGGGGTCTTCGGGTTGTGTGATTTTGCAAGTGGGAGAGGAGTTATAGGGGCATTGGCGTTGTTTGAAAGGGTGAGGGGTGAGATGTGGGAGTGTTCTAGGGGAGGTGGTATGGGAGTGGAAAAATGTGGCGAGAGGGTGGTTTGGGTTTTGGGGGTATGTGGTTATTGGTTTTACCGTTATGGTTCAGTGGTTTCTAAAAGGAAGTATTGAGATGGTGCAATACTAGGCCTCATAAGTTTAGGTCCTCCTTTTCATTTTCTTTAAACCCAAAATTCAGTTATTAAACATGTTTAGAAAGTGACAGATTTGGTCCTTGTCGTTTTATAACTAAGAAATTAAAAGTTTGGAAAAATTGCAAAACAGCCCGTACTCTGTGATGTATTTATAAAAGAAAACTGCCGATTGGCAGTTTTAGTCATTCTCTTTAGTTTTACCACTTTTCTTTTATAAACCACTTTAAAAAATGAAACTTTAGTCCCTAAAGTTATTTTGTAAAAAGATTAAATGCTTTTGTGGGGCTTTTGGGCTTGTATTGGGCCCAAATGAGTGTGTTTGGGCCCAATAGGTTTAGGCTTATGTTTTGGGCTTTTTAAGGCCCTATGAGGTTCAGGTTTGTTATTGGGCTTTTTCAAGCCCAATAAGTTTTGAAGTGGGTTTTCTCTGTGTGTACAATGGTGAGACTTGGCTGTAACTGGGCTAGGATTGGGCATTCAAAAAGTCTTCACAGGCTTTGATCATTGACACAAAAAAGGGCTGTTGTAATAGATTGAGGGCCCATTTGTCTTCACAGTCTTCATAGTTTTTTTATATTGGGCTTTCCCGGCCCTTCAGATGGGTTAGATTGAATTCAATAGTATTCTTCAGTTCACGGCTCCGGTTTGACTGCTGATTCTTCTGGTATTGACTTGACTTTGGCATTTTGGGACTTCTGGCCTTGATTCTTGCACTGTCTTTTTCTTCCATGCTCAGTTTTGTCATTTGCTTGGTTTTCTGTTCTTTTTGATGTATCCACTTCCTGCACAAATACAATGCAAAACAAACATTATATTTGGCAGTTTTTGTTGTTTTTGGTGTATTTGCTCATTTTTTATGAGGTAAAACGATATGTGTAATTTAGCACATATCAAATCCCCCAACTAAGGTTATTGTGTGTCCTCACGCAATGTTTTGAATAAAAATGTTAAGCCACGTTTTCTCCATTTTCATGAATTTACACTAACTATAACTATTTTTTTTTATTTTCTCTTTTTTTTTACAGTTTGACTTTCTTTATTTATAATACTGGATCATAGAATGGAGAAGCGCCAGTGAAGTCGATCTTCGGATGTCCTTACGGTATAAATTCATCCGTCCTCGATTTTTTACAAGTTCCAAGCAAAAAGCAATTAAACAGATCTTTGTCGTATATAAGTTTATATGTTAAGCCCTCATAAGTAGGACTTGTGAATTTTCTAACCTCTCCACATGGATATTCGATTGAATTTGTGTACTCATTTTTTATTGAACCATAGACCAACTTATTTTCATGTATAATTCAAAGTGTATCAAGTACTCAACAGCAAAACCTTCTTTATTAAGTCTTCGTATTATTGTTTACGAGTTTTAATATTTTATGATTCTTTTGCAACATATTCAACTTACATAATCATATAGTTATTATAGCTTAAGGAATGACAGTTTGCTTAGTTTGATCCCCTACCGCGTGGTTTAACGGAGTTAGGAGTCTCACTAAACAACGGACCGGTGTTCTTTAGTTTTGAAAACCCTACTTCCACGTTGCTTGCGTGGTATTCTTATATTTATTGATATTAATAGTTTTAAAATTACATGCTATCAGAACGTAAAATACAAACACTAAAAGCAGTCGCTATATCCCTGAATAACAACTCTGTTATTTATCTTCATTCTTATTTAAACAACATTTTAATCTCTTAATTTTGTTCTTCAAACCAAACCCAAAACCAAATTTTAATATCTGTACCAAATATTAAATTAACATAATTTTTTTCTTTACAAATCAATCAACAACTTATTTCCTTATTATGGCTAAGGATTGGTGTCTTAGTTCTGAACCCCTCACCTAGACCTTTCTTCCAAGTGAGTATCACGGCACACAAATCCTAGAAGTAAAACGTCTTAGTTTGACACCCCCACCTCGTTGCTAGCGGAGTGGATATCACGCACATCTTTAATTGTTCCATTAATATAATATGCATGCTTTCATTGGCAAATTTCCTATTCTATGCATTTTTGCATTCACATTTCATTCATGCTTCTTTGGATTTATTTTTAAATCACTATAAATCTCGTTTGAAAACTAAGTTACAAAATTTGAAGTTTTTCTGAAAAACATCGATTGACTGAGTTGAATTAAATTGAGCAGTTATGATTAGGTGGATTAGAAATTCACGGGAGAGGGAAAAACCACAAGTTAATCTGTATAAGGTTTTTAGACGATTATTGCTTGCACATAAACTTATATTTATTCTCTATCATTTCTCGTTTTCACATTATTAAAATTCAAAGCTATAGATATTCTGTGAAAGCTTGGCCTAAAGGAACTTTTTTTCTACCAAAAGAAAAGCAAAAAAACTTTGACAAAAACACTTATTTTTTTTTGAAAATTTTCACCAATTTTTCATTTTTGCCCGTTTTTGTGGTAAAAAACGGGTTTACCCCCCGTGGGAACAATGCTTGAAGGCAACAATCAAATCGAAGATTACACCCCCCCCCATAACTATAATAAACATCGCTCGATGTTTTGAAGTACTACACTAATTCCAGACCATTTATAGGTCTATTATGCCAAAAGATAACACGTTAGTCGATAAGATTAGGATATCGGATTCCCAATTGAATGATGAAGATGTGAATATCTTGAGGAATGACACATAACTGAGATGTCTTCACAACTCCGGGCAAATCTGGCAATAACAATAAACAATCAACATGGAAAACACGGGTAATGGAAAAGACAAGCTATCTCACACAACAATAAAATATTTATTTATACTACGGATAAGCATGGGGTGCCTCCCACGAAGCGCTTGTTTAGGGTCGCGATGCTTTGAACACATCACAAGGATTATTGAACCCTTGGGGAAAAGTTTGGAGATCTGGAACTACCAAGTGTGTACGTTCCCTACAATATAATGATTGGACGAGTACGGACACATTCACTTTGAATTTTGGGCCGTTGTTGTGAAAGCTCAACAGTGCCGTATGGAAATACTTCTAGTGATGGTGTGAAAGGACATTCCTATCGGGGATTTTAGTTGCCCGAGAAAATCTTTAATTGAATTAAAGAGGAGGGACTCGATCACCAATGTTGAAAAAACGGTTTTTGATCTTGGAGTCATGGAGCCTCTTTGTTTTGGCCTTATAGATCAATGAGTTCTCATAGGGCAATGATCACGAAGTTACATTAAGGTTCAATTTGAGTTGAACTTTTCGGTGGATCACCACGTAAATTACAGGATCGAAGTTTGCTTGCTTTTAAGCACAGTAGGCTTGTGTAAAGCTCGATCGGAAGGATGCATGCCTTCCATTACACAAGCTTGTAAGGTACACCCGATGGGTTGTTTTGTTAGCTTGTGCGGAAGGCCAATAGTGCATAAATCTAGTTTGTCCGACCAGGAGCATGGTTTTCACCTATGGTCATTCAAGGATTCTTTTCAAGTCTACGATTTGTTACTTCCATTGCCCACTTGTTTGTGGGATGTTAAGCGTGGAGAGACTGGTGAGTAACTCCATATTTCTGCATGACTTTGCAAACTGGTCATTACAAAATAGGATAGAGGCGATCACTTATGATTGCACGGGATGGAGCACCAATCTAGCGATGATGAGATTTCAGAAATTTGCCAACTACCTCGAGGCATCATTGGTGGGGACCCGGGGCGCTTTGCTTCAACCCATTTGGACAAATAGTCGACTGTCCACGAGGTTTTTACTTGTTTCACTCTCGTGAAGACGGGGAATTGGGGCCTTCCGCATAAACCCCATCATATATTACCTTGATTTATATAAAAATAAAAATTGTTTATTAAAATCAATTATCAAATAAAAAAAATTAATAGATAAATTATAATAAATAACAAATTCAATAATATAATAAAATATAAAAGAAAATAATAATAATAATAACAAAATATATATAAAAATATAATATAATAATAAAAATTTAATAAGAAATAAAATATTTACTTAATAAATAGAATATATAATATTAAAAAAATATTAAAAATATAAAAATAAAAATAAATATTAGTAAATTTATATTAAAAAAAATATTTAAACTTATTAATAATATATTTAAATTAAAATATAAAGTCGATTGCCCCATATGGTCAAAGATTTCACAAATGGATGGAGTTTTGAGGCATCTCATCACGTTGTGAACCGTTTTTCCTTGACGTGGCCACGAGTCACAGTTTTTTTTGACAAATCGTGGGCATCTTTATAGTATGGTGGGCCAGAGGAAACGGAGTCAAAGATCTTTTTGGCTCTGTGAGGTTTGCACCTATGATGTCCCACGGTGGGGTCCATTGTGGCAAGTTGACTGAGAATCTCAAGAGCTTCATTGCAGGTGGCACACATCGTCCTGATCACTTGATCCGCACAAATTTTAATCAAGGATTGGGGTCGTCCTAGAAAATAGTGTTTAACATCTTTGAAAAACTGGTTTTTCTGCTGGGTAAGACATGCCCTTCACAATGATCTACCCGCGTGATAAATTTGCAAAGTCGGCATAACCACGGGGTTCTAGTATCTCCTCGAAAGGTCACCATATTTAACGTCTCAAGAGGAAAACTTTTCATTTATCTCATTTGGATCATTGACGTTTTCATACGGTTTTCTCAATCTTGGACTGATGTTTCGGCTGCGAGGTTCTCGGCCCATTTTAGTATCAATACTTTGATGTCAAATTCTTGGAGGAGGAGAACCCATCGGAGCAATCTAGCCTTGGCATCCTTTTTTGCAAACGAGATACTTAAGGGCGGGACATGGTCCGTACTTGCACTAGGCTTTTGTTATGATGAGGTAAGACCTGAAGTTTTCTCAGAAAGCATACACTATGAAAGTAATTACTTTTTTAGTCGTAGTGTAGTTCGTATTGTGCTTCAATCAAGGTAGCTTATGCATAGTGGATAGGCGAAAAATGTTTATCATGCCGCTTGTCCAAAACTGCACCTAGGCGAAATCGCTTGCATCGCATCATATGCTCAAATGGAAGGTCCCAGTTTGGAGCAACTCCAAGATTGGAGCTTCCGTATGTCTATCTGTTAACGTTTGGAAAGCTCGCATTTGCTAGGTCATTGGAAAAGAATGTATGGAGCCCTCCACACACATATTCTTCTCAAGAGATGGGTAATTGGTCGGGATATTTTTGAGAAAGAAAACCTGAAAAATGAACCGCCGGTAAAAAACCGGATGACGAGACTAAACTCCTAATTCCTTTGACGGTGGTGGGATGATGGTAATTTTGCAATGACAGCGATTTTGGCTTGCAACATCAATCCCTTTCTTAGAATCTTTATGCCCGAGGACAATGCCTCTCTTGACATAAATGGCATTTCTCCCAGTTAAGTTAGATTATGTTGGTGGTTCACACCTTGAAGCATGTGGTATAAACGGATAGGCAGGTTTGGAAGAATTCCCAAAGACCGAGACATGTCGTCCATAAAGACTTCCATAGTATTCTCACCATGTCCATGAAAGATTGCTAACATACATCGTGAAACGTGCCTGGACGCATTGATAAGCCGAAAGGCATTGCGGTTAGGCAAACGATCCGTATCGGCAAGTAGTTGTTGTCTTTTCTTGTTCAGGGGTGTCATCTGGGATTTTGGAATTAACACGGAGAAATCCACGAGGAAACAGTAGTATTTCATTTCCCGCTAATCTCTCAGTCCCCAAACAATAACAATACCACCACAACATATATATTGTGGGCACTGGAACGGTTCTGTTCATATATGGTTGTAGGGGGTAGGGCGTGGCGGGGGCAATCTAGTAGGGGAAAGAGTAGGAGGGTCGAACGGTATTTGAGTGGTAAGGAATTGATATCATGTATGAGGATCAGTTATAGCTGGACTCAGTAATAATGTAGTCGTGATGATCAGAGTCGGAAGGACAAACATATGGTCGGGAGCTGCTCACGTGCACTCGTCTCTTTCTCCCTTTCATTGGCTTCCTTCTTTCCCACTAACTTTCTCCTCTTTACGTTTCATTTTCCCTTACTCTCTTTCTTTTCTCCCCCTTCCCTTCCTCTCTCCCCCTCTTCCCCTCCTCCTCCGCCCCCATCCTTCTTCCCCCGCCCCACTTTCCTCCCTCTCCCCTCACTTCTTCATTTATTCTTACGATAGTCAATGCACACTCGTCATCCGGTAACCAAACGAGTTGGAATCAACTCATTTTCCTCGTTCACTACCACAGTCATTCCTCCCTTCTTTGGTACACAATGTATCGGGCTAACCCAGGGACTGTCGGAGATAGGGTAAATCAATCCAGCTTTTCGCGACGTTTTTCATACCTCATTTTTATATTAACATCGTGGATTTTTTGGATTTTACATCTTCTTTGGTTTTGCCCCATCCCCCGCTGGGCATAGTCTTCTTCATAAGAATCTTGTGGGTACAAATTTCCGGGTTGATACCCTGAATGTTCGAAAGTTCAAGCGAGAAGCTCGCTTGTGGGGACTTTTAGCACCTTTTTGACGAGCGGATTTTTCCACTCAACATCCAACTCTTTAGCTATAATGACGGGCAACTTGTTGGTCCCCCAAAAAATGCATATTCCAGTGATGGTGGAGGCAGTTCCTTGAGTTCAACCTCAGTTGGTTCATCAAAGGAGAAGTGGCTGTATTAGTTTCAAGAGCCTTAAGACTCAGTTCGGACTTTGGGGGAGATAGTTCCTTTGAACTTGGAGGAAGTGTCGGTTCACTATTCAAGATGGCTTCTAGAATAAGAATGTCCCCTCAGGTAAGTAGAAAGGATTATATGATGGAAAATCCGGATATCTGCTTTGACAATGGAAAGGAGTCGGCTTCTTCGGAGAAGCAGGGAAATCACTATCCCAAATGGAGTTAGGGTAAGGTGAAGAACGTCAGCAACAATGGGATCATAATACGGAGTGGAATTTCACTTGGATTATATCTGTAAAAACCAAGAACTTCTTGAGGTATTCCTACAAGCCATATCAATACGTCAATCTTGTTTGCGTCATTGTGTGAGTGTAATTGGTACCCGGTATCTCCGAAAGTTGTTCCAAATTGTAAGTGATGGCTTCACTTCTATTTTCTAAGAGTTAATTAACACTTGTGCACATTCTATCAAAGCACGACTGGTCTTTTAAGAAGCTCCTCCCGAGAATTAAGGGACTCGGGGTCTGGCTCAAAAATCTACAACCACAAAGTCTGGCTGGATGTGAAAGTGAAATACACAAATTAACGAGATGTCATTTTCGCAATTCATTGGTTTAGAAATTGATCGATACGGCAAGTTCGAACAGTGTCATAGCAAGTTGGAGTTAAGATCAGGATGAGTGAAGCTTTCCCCAGACTGAAAATGGATTAGATTAATGCTTAAGCTCGAGACTCGGCTAATGCTAAGCATTCATTTCATCCCTGGAAAAATTCACAAGGAATCAGGACTTGCCGTGGTCTCCAAAGTTTTTCCTGGGTAACTTGTTCAAGATGACGTTAAATACACGTACAATGTTCATTCTTCGAAGTTCGAGTAGACAGGGTTCATTGGGAAAGTTCGTGCCACTTCAGAAAGTTTCTCTTTTTTTCCCAAGTAAGGTTTGCTTAGTGTCGAGGCGAATTGTTGGGCATCAAAAAAGAGCATTCCGTAAAGCTATCTCGAAAACTCATCTCTTGAAGATTTATAGAATTTGTCGATTTGTTCATGTCGCTTGATACGGTCTTTTCATTATCTCGCTTCGAAGGAGTATGGAAGACGAAAACTGAAGTTTAGTGTTTTGTTTGGGCATGGGAGCCAACATCATGGAGCAACAATGGGATCAAGTATGGAGTTGTGATTGGTCCGGAACTACGGAGGATTTGGACGGTGTGTGCTGTACTTTGTGAACATCGAAGGGTGCACTTGGTCCTTTGTCACCTCGGGTATTGGCTTCACTATGAAGATGTAGGAATTGGAGGTTCCTTGATATGCAACACCGCTTTCGGTAGTGATACCCTTTTAAAGTCTTCTCCTAGCGTTAAGTAACGTGTTACCAGGGTGTCCCATGACCTTGAAGTTAGATGCGGTAATGGAGTTACAAACTTAGCAAACATACAGTCATGATTTGCCATTTGATTGTTTCATTTGTTTGTTTCGATTTGGCTGCTCTGACTCTGATTTTGGAGGTTATTTTGCATGTTTCTCATGATAGCATCATTAGCCTTGAAGTAGTTGTCAAAATTTTGGGGTCATTTTTTCTTGGTGACACTGTGTGTCTGAGGATCGGGGGCTTGAATAAGCTGGAGACTGATTTACCCTGGGGTCTATGATGTTGATTACTGACTGAATTGGACTGGTTAAAATTTCCACTCTGTCGTTGGTTGAAATTGCTCTCCCGGTTTTGGTTAACCGTTATTCCCCCGATTGAAAATTGTTAGCATATTAGCTTGAGATGTTCTGAACGGGTGGAAAACATGGAGGTCTTATGATTTGCCACCATTTAAGGTCGTGAATTGGAGCTTACTTTGTTGTAATTAGCGCAGCGCTTGTGACACATAACTCAGAAATGTTGTCCGATAAACGTTGCCATGATGTGGCTGGACTGTTCTGAGAGAATGGGCACAACCTCAAGTAAAACAACTTAGCTCAAAAATGCATTGACAGTTGCAGGAGCTGGGGACTGGAGCAAAAAGCTTGGTTCGTCTTGTCTAAAGAGCAATGCTCGGGACAATATACCTTTTAGTTCTAGCAACTCGATGAAACAGCTTGGGTGGAAGAGTTTGTTACTTACCCTTGGCACAACACTGCCTCTAGCTAGTGTTTGACGAACTTGGATTGCTCTCGATGATTTTAAACATTCGCGAGGCAATTTTGTCAAAATGTTTCCACTGCCGCGGAGTAGGAGTTCAATGAATCTTGATCATTATGTTAATGCATTATAGGAATGTATCAAGTTGATTTGCTCAATTACTGAGAATCCATGGTGTGGACATGCCCTAAGTAGATCATTGAAACGATCCCAAGCCTCATAAAACGATTCATCGAACCTTTGCTGAAATCTGGTGATCTCATTGCGAAGATTCGTCGTTTTAGAAGGAGGGAAAAACTGATTGATGAATTTGGATACAAGATCGTCCCAAGTTTGAATGGATCGAGGGGGTTCTTTTTCTAGCCATATTCGGGCTGCTCCCTCGATAGAGAATGGAAAAAGCATAAGCTTAATCGTAGTAATTGGAACATTGGGGACCCTCATTGTGGAGGTGATCTTGTTGAAGTAACGGATATGAGCATGCGGGTCTTCTTTGTCATGACCGAAGAACTGTTTGTTCTGGACAAGATTGATTAACCCATGCCTCAGTTCGAAATTGTTTGCCACAATTTCAGGAATAAGGATTGCGTCCTCGTACCCCTCGGTGGGTGCTTGGAGCAATTGAGCCATAGTTCGAGTGTCTGCCATTGGCTCTACGGTAGGATCTTCCTGAAATGGGTATTCTATACGAAGAGGTTCGATAACAACTGGCGGTCCTTCTGGTGGAGGAGGCTGCTCACGGGACTGAGATCGAGTGCGCATGCACAAAATGGAAATAAAAAAGAAGTTACACTAATTTTTTTTTTTTTGGATTTTTGGATTTAAAATATATTCACAATCTATTTTAAACGGACAAGAGATAGACAACTTAAGCCAAATAATCGATCTTACTTCACGGTAGCTCTCAGAATGAAAAACGCACAGGTGAGCGGAGGAGTAGGAATAGCGCGAAGCTTATTTCTCCTTTTGCCAACCGAGTAGTTTTTCATTTAAGTTTACATTTCAGGGGACCAAACTGCTAACTCCCCAAAAGTCTTCTTTCCCGCCCCTAAAAACAACGTTAACAACTGGTATGTCGCCCTACATTCTCCTCTGCAAAACACTTCTCTCTCTAGCAAATCATTTCATCCACCGCCTACTAACCAAACCCACCCAAGTTGTATAAAAGCCATGTTGGCAATCCCTCACCTTTCCCAAGTATCTTCAATGGCTAAGATTGACTCCAAAGAAGCACAAATGAAATCAAAGGCTGGGATTTGCTTTGGACTCTCCTCACACAACAAGCCACACCTTCGTTTTTGCTCTCCAAAAGAAGCACAAGTGCAAGTACCAAAAACTTCGGCTATACTGTAGAGCTTTTTGTAAGCCTTTGAGGCAAACAAGTTAATCTTAGAATAACTTAGCTTAATTTTCAGTTATTTACAGCTTTTACTTTCAGCTTTGTAAAACTTTCAAGTTTTAATGCAATTTGAGTTTTAAATCAATTTACAATTTCAAGTGTTAAGGTTCTAACCCTTTATAATTGTTTTTGTGTTCCAAAAAGCAATCAGTACAGCTTGTTTATAAGCTACTTAATCAAGTCAGATCTAAAAAGTTAGTGGTTAAAGAAAATCACAATCATCATTTCTCATAAAATACCACTGCTTACTCTTTTGGATGATATGCCAGTTCTGGATGGGCTTATGGACTTCACTAGCTAGTTTTATACAAGCTAGAGATTGTGAGATTCTCTGTTTGACCCTGTTTTCGAGCAAGGGTGTTGTAAGTTTTTTTTTTCACTTATTGTTCTTATTTTTGCCAGAATGTTTTAAGTGCTATTTTGCTTAATTTTCTAGTAAAAAGTGTTTACTTTAATTTCTTACTTAGTACTGAGAGTTCACTTGTTCAAATCTGTTGTTATAAAGTTAGTACTGATAGTTCACTTTTAGTGCCAGTTATTACCTTAAAGCACAGTACTAACTCCAAGTTAGTTACTGCTAGTTCATTTTCTGAAATATGAAAGCTACAGTATCTAACTCCAGTTACCAGTATTAACTTAACACTAGCTAGCTATAAATTAAGTTAGTACTGTCAGTTAAAATTGTTAGTACTGTTTGTTCATTTTAGCTTATTTGTCATTTTAGTTTATTCTAGTTGCTTATTCCTTTTACTAAGTGCTTATTAGGGATAGTTAATTATCTGTTTTAGTTTATTTGCTTATTTCTTGCTTCTTTGTGTTTTATAAGCCTAGCAGTATTAACTTAAGCTAACAGCACTAACTTTAGCCTAGCAGTACTAACTCAAAGTTAGTACTGGTAGTTAAAACTGTTAGTACTGTTGTTAGTACTGTTGTGTTTATCTTGTTAAATTTAGCTTAAATTGCTTTTTATATTTGCTTATTTAGAGTTAGTTTAGCTTATTTAACTTGTCTTAAGTTTATTTGAGCTTATTTTTGTGTCTTAGTTTAAGAGTTTTAAAGTGTTTTTGCCATTCCTAGTTTTGATTCTTGTTCTAGCTTATTCTCTTTGCTATTTTTATGTGTTTTTGCTTATTGTTATAAATTTTAGTGCCAAATCATTCCTTGTGACATCCAAACTCAAATCATCAATCGTCTTGCGATTTTCCATTTCAGCCTCGTTGGGACATAACGACCCGGAGACACCCTATACTGCTTCCGGTACTCTTGGTCTCGCGCGATTTCGTCCCTCGGTGTATTTATATCACATATAGATAGGACTTAAGGGGTGAGTTTGCGCGAGTCAAATTTTGGCGCCGTTGCCGGGGAGGCTTTGAAACGAATTTCGTTACGTTTGGAAATTTTTATTTACATATGTGAATATTTTCTTCTATAAAAATATAAAAAGTACAAAAATATTTTGCATTTTCTTTTACTAGTATAATTATCATACAAAAACAAAAGAAAAACCAAAAAAATAAAAACATTAACCCCCCCCCCCCCCCCCCCATTTCTCGCCCCCCCCCCCCCCCCCCCCCCCCCCCCCCCCCCCCCCCCCCCCCCCCCTATTGTCCATAAACAAGAAATAAAATTTACAAATTGGTAAAAATACCAAAATATAATATTCTCAATTGAGGTATTATCATAATAATTTCCGGTGAACTTATTGGTTCCCAACTCGAATCAAAGATTTAAAACTTACCATTTGTGTCTCTTACGATATACGGCTCACCTTGAAACGTTAAACAAACTACAAAGTGGGTATAAGGAGGGTTGTTCCTAGGAACTACGACCCGAAAGGAGAAATAAGCTTCGCGCTATTCCTACTCCTCCGCTCACCTGTGCGTTTATCATTTTGAGAGCTACCGTGAAGTTAGTAGACTATTTGGGTCAAAGTTGTCTAGTTTTAGGTTCTGTACGTTTAAAAATAGATTGTGAATTAAACTAAAAAACCAAAAATACTCTTCTTGTTTCTCCATATTTTAGTGCATGGCACGTTCTAAAGCTGTCGTCTACAACAACAACAAGTTACTCCTAAATCTTGTTGAAACCTCCCATTAGATTCGTGGCTGATAATCGAACTATGGCAGAATTGCTCCAGGCTCCCACCGAGGGATACGAGGACGCAATTGTTGTTCCTGAAATTGAAGCAGCAAATTTTGAGATCAAGCATGGGTTGCTAACTCTTGTCCAGAAAACAAGAAGTTCTTTGTATTCGGACATGACAAAGAGGACCCACCTGCCACATCCGTTACTTCAATAAAAATCACTATACTTTGAGATATCCTAATGTCAACCACATCAAAATAAGTTTGTGCTTTTTTACTTCTCTCTCGAGGGGCAGCTTGCCCCGGGAATATGCTGAGAAAGAACCCCCTCGATCAATTCAGACATGGGATGATCTCGTTGCTAAATTCATAAATCAGTTTTTCCCACCTTCTAAAACGACAAATCTTCGGAACGAAATTACAAATTTCAAGCAAAGATTTGATGAATCGTTTAGTGAGGCTTGGGATCGATTCAAAGATCTTCTCCGAGCATGTCCACATCATGGATTCTCGGAGCTTCACCAACTTGATACATTTTACAATGCCTTAAATGTTAATGATCAAGACTCTTTGAACTCCGCCGCAGGTGGCAACTTTTTGGACAAAAGGCCCGCTGATTGCTCAAGCATCATCGAAAGCAAGTCCAAAGTTCGTAACTCCCGAAGCAAAGCCATTGTTGCTAAAGTGAGTACGAGCGCTTCCACCTCCGGTGTATCTCCCGATGTTACTGAATTGAAAGATATGGTTAGAGCTCTACTTCTCGACAAGCAGACATCTCCAATTCCAGCTCCCGCTCCCATAAAAGCGGTTGAGCAAAGTTGTGTTACCTGCGGTGGTGCCCACTCATATCGTAATTGTCCGGCTACCGATAGCAACACAATTTACCGAGATACATACAAGATTACGTCTCGCAAGCAGCCGATAGCAAATTTCAACCATGTAATTCCGGTTACCGTCGCAACTGATGGCGAACCAAATCAGACCACCCGGTTTTCCTCCCATACAACACAACAACCAAGCCAACAATCAGAATCGTTGGAACCAGAACCAAAACCGTGGGAATGGCTACAACCAGGGTCAAATCCAACGACCCCAGGTTCAACAACAAGCCCAAATGTATCAACCTCCGGTTAATCAACACCCAGCTTACCAAGCTCCAGCTCATCAAGCTTCGGGTGTGTCAAAAACTGATTTTGAGAGCTATGTCAAGGCTAATGATGCGGTTATGCAAAATATGCAAAACCAAATGTCCAACATAACCCGACTTGCTCACCAATATGTAAATTCCAACCCAAGCTTCTACTTCAAAAAATTCGGGTACTCTTACTTGCAAACAACCGTTGATCCCGAAGGGTGAATTGAATGAAATCCCACCAGAAGCGGTGTTTATATGATGGACCTCAATTCCACCGCGGTTGGTGGAAGTTCAAACCGAGGTAATCAAAGGACACGGTGCTTCCTATCGGAAGTTCATTGACGTCAACCTCCAATATGCCATGATGATGAACCAGTTGTATGCTTAGAACAAAACGACTTTCCATATACCATCTTAGGGTAAACAAGGAGAAAATCAGCAATGGCGACCTTTTAGCTTTGAAATTCATGGAAATTTTTCGGAATCTCCACTTCGAGCTGAGCTTCGCAGATGCTCTCTTGCACATGCCTAAGTTTGCACCAATGTTCAGAAAGCTTTTGAACAACAAAGATAAGATCTTGGACTTAACCAAAACACCGGGTTAATGAAAATTGCTCGGCAGTCATCCTAAAGACATTTCCCGAAAAATTAGGAGACCCGGGTAGAGTTCTGATACCGTGTGATTTTCCAGAGTTGGATGAATGCTTAGCCCTGGCCGATCTCGGTGCAAGCATCAATCTAATGCCACTCTCCGTTTTTGAAAAGCTTAATCGCCAAGGTCTATACAAACTAGGTTGGTACTCGAGTTGCGACCGATCAATCTCCACTCCCACGCATAGACGAAGATGTTTTTGTGAAGGTTGGAACCTTCCTATTTCCAGCCCGATTTTGTGTAGTTGGACTATGATGCCCGACACCCTAGAGTACCGTTGATTTTAGGAAGTCCATTCTAAGAACGGCAAAGAGCCTTGATGATGTAACGGTGAAGAGTTGGACCTTAAACATGAAGACAAAAAGTGTACTTCTTTGGTCCTAAGTTCCCATGCTTGAGATAGAATAGCTCTTGATTCTTCAGAGTCAATAGTGGAGCTTTTGGATCTCTTTGACAACTTTGAACAACTGGGGTTTTCTTCTTTGGATTTGAGAAAGACAACCTTTCTTTCCTGCTTTCCCAAACAATGTCATTCTTGAGATAGTTCTGCATTTGATCTAAATGATATTGATGCTTTTATCCTGAGTTACATCTTTGTCTTAGCATCTCATTTACACCTTTTTGTAGTTTAGCTTCATCAATCTCTCCAGACATTTCTTCCACAAGTTCGTGTGATATTTTGTCATCAGGAACTTCATCATCATTTGTTCCAGCATCTTCCATCCAGGCATCAAATGCATCCAATTGTTCCTGAGTACCTGAGCCTGACAGATTTTAATCATGATACATAGCTTGACTAGATGACGATTTTCCAACTGAGTATGTACCATGATCAGATGTTTTCTGGCTCTTCTCATTATAATCCCCCTCAGGACGAACATCCTAGTCTTGATAATCATCATGATCTCTTGGGTGAATGGAAGATGGTCGACAAGTTGTGGCAGCAGTAATCCTTTCAAACTTGATTTTGAGAGATAACCAGATCGGTAAGTCTTGTTGTTGTAACTACTCATCATTATTGTAGGAACCCGTTTAATACTTCCACTTCATAACCCGAACCACGAAAACAAGAAAAGAGAAGAGAGAGAGACGAAATAGAGAGAGAGAGTAGAGAGAGAGTTGAGAGAGAAAAAGGAAAAAATATATTTTGTGAAAATTAAAAACTAGATATTTTCATATGAAAATATCTATATATATATTTAGATATTTTAGAAAATATCTAAATATATATATACCCCTACACATTTAATGTGACGCGCGGGATATATAACTAGGACCCGGGCTCGGGTTTTGCTTTGGGATTAAACCCAAAACATATACAATATTAGATTATCTATCGAGCCCGATTCCCGATAATATTTAATTACAACATTAACTAATTAAAGACCGAAGCTCCATCGTAGAGTGACCGAGCTTCCTTGTTCGACTCAATAAATTGAGGCTAACAATCTCCCCCGAAGTGAGGTCTTGAACACGGGAACGAGCTTCCTTTATTGACTCAATAAAATTGAGGCTAACAATCTCCCCCGAAGTGAGTTCATTGATGACACTTAAATAAAAATGACTAATTAAAACCTTGTAAGCCTGGGTGTCCGTGTACTTTACAAAATTGACCCATTCTTCGGCTTTTAAAATTGAAGTATACTTCGCCGGGAATTCATTTAGCTTTGAAGGTGTATCTTGGTTGGGCAATATGTATGTTCGTCTCAATTTCGTTATGAAATTCCTTAGAAGTTGACCAAGACGATTCATTACCAGCTTTCTGACTGTCAAGTCAACATCAAAGTATCGTTGCAAAGGTTAACAGAATGTTGTGAATTAGTTGCACATAATGTAAATGCAGGATAAACTTATGTAGTATTGGGTTCAAAAATATTAAATGTGTATCGTGATTTCATCCCATAGTTTATCTCTTGCTTCTGAACCCACCTTTTTCCATGCTAGAATCTTCAAACCTATACGCTCACGAACCATGTCTCCTAAAAAACTCGAAAACAAGAGATGTTATTCTTCTGTTTTGGTTGCAGCCTTTTTTTTGGGTTGCAGCCTTTTTTTTGGTGTAAAAAGAGATGTTATTCTTCTGTTTTGGTTGCAGCTTTTTTTTGGGAGATGAAAAAGGGATTAATGATGAAATGGGAAAAAGAAAACCGTTTATCTTCCTATGTGAGTTTAAAAATTTTGGGTGCAATTTGGCTCCAAATTTAAATTTTTTTAATTAGTGATAATTTGACATTAATGATTTAAATTGGTCTCAAAAGATGCAATCATTTATAATTAAAAAGGTTATTAACAATTTAACTTATTTAAAAAAAATATAATTTTATGAAAATTAACATATTAAAAAGTGGCAATCTTACATGGTTATACACTCATCCATATAGTTTGAAAACCAATCGTGGGTATTCGGTCGTGGCTATAACCCCATGGTTATAAATAGCGTGAGGCGAGGCGTGGCGTGGCGGCATAGCCACGCCTCCAACCTTAGGAGCCTTTGCGAAGCCATGGTGTATTTCAAGGCGTGACTAAAGTGGCAAAAAAATATTTATAGATTTATGTAATAATATCATATTTCATATACATATCGAGTTTACCAAAGGTTAATAAGCAAGCTAGAAGAATTGGTGTTATATTTCCATAAGCAAGCTAGCAACAGCAAGCTAGCAGCAGAAAGCTAGCAGCCGTTAACAACGGCTAACAGCAGTTAACAGAGTTGAACAACGGCTAAAAACAGTTAACACAAAAATAGCCCAAATTTATACCAAAAGCTTCTAAAAATGGCGCCACGCCTTGCCATTTAGCGTGCTTTTGCTCGCCTTTTGCCGCCTAAACCCACGCTACGCCTAAAGCCAACGCCTAAGGTCATATCGTAAACGGACTGAGGCTAGCCTCACGCCCTTAGCGAGCTCTTTGCGGACGCCAAGGCGTATTTTAGAACTATATAACCCCCGTGCCTAAAAAAAACTTTAAGCCTACGGCTGGGGACAGTCCGACAAGCATAAACATAAACTAAATCACAAACATCCTTCGACACAAACTATAACGGATCCCAATTCAAATGCACCCATGAATCTACAACTACATAAAGATTGATAAACGAAATGAAATGCAAGAAAGGAAGTACTAATATGGAAGAAAACCTTTCCAGCCTCATCATTCGTACAACCTGTGTTTGGTTTTCGAAATAAACTATAGACGGTCACAAGCGCATACTACACTACCAAATCAAGGAGCTTAATAATCAAACAAAAAAAATACTTAACAGGTTATTAACATACCATGCCCATTCACATTATAATTTAAAGCTTCACATAATTATCCAGGATTACAACTGCCAACTTAAAATTCACAAAACAATATATTAAAAGTTCACATAAACAACCAAGACAACAAAACAACCATCAACAATACTGACCCAAACAAAAGAACCCTACACAAACCCTAACCCATCCTCCTCCTTCACTTCAACTGCTTCTGCTTCTTTATAATCTCCTATTCTGCCACAGTGAGCCAGTATTGCAAATCAGCCAGCTTCGCCTCCGCTTTACGCTGCTCATCTCTCAAACACATAATGGTGTCCCACACCTCCCCAACATCCTTTGAAGCTTCAAGCCCGACAATAAGGGCATTCAACTGCCCAACTTCATTCCTTGCGATGTTGAATTCAGGCCCCATCCTCGTAATAAACTCACGCCGATCTATAATCTGCTGAGTCACAAATAACTTCAGATACTCGTTTGGATCGGTCTTACCACTTAGCTCGATAAGATCATCAACAACACTGTTGCTTCTGCTCTCTCCGGCCATGGTTAGTGTTAGGGTTTTGGTTAATTAGAGAGATCGAGATGATGGAAATGGAATAAATAGGAAAGGTGGTACTAGAAACAAATAATGGGGGGTTTAAATTGGGATGTGTGTGGTTGAGAAGTGGCAAATGACCATCATTGCTGCAGCCAGTTTATTAAGCTGGCTTCTCACGCCTAGAGAATTAAAGGATTCTCACATCCATCAAGAACAGGATGTTTCCATAATTCCATGAATAGGAACTGGAGCAACTACTTCATCAATTTAAGCAATGACTTCAGGGTCTGGGTGATCAACACTAGGTGGAGGGGTGAGTAATTCATCAAACATCGGTTGAAACAAAAAATCCCAATCGCTTCTTGAAGGTGGTACATACGGTGTTCAGGGAGGAGGGTTTGGCACGAGTCCTGAACTGATTGTTGCAGGAGTCATTTCATGAAGTGCGGGTCCTGAACTGCTGTGTTCAGAAGCCATCGCAGTCAGCTCATCAAAATCTACATGAATTGTCTCAATGATTCGTCTGGTACGTCGGTTGTAAATTCGAAATGCTTTCTTTGAGGGAGCATAGCCAATTAAAATATCAATATCAGCTTTTGGTTGTAACTTACCCAAGTTCTTACTATCATTTGTCGGATAGCAGAGTGCACCAAATACATGGAGAAACGATAAGTCGGGAGGTTTGTCATGTAAAAGCTCATATGGTGTTTTGTCGTGATGAAGGCGTGTGATGGAATGATTTTGGGTGTAACATGCGGTAGCAACTGCTTCTGCCTATAAAAATAATAGAGCGTTTGCATAAATCAACATTGTGCGGGCAGCTTCAATTAGCATACGATTTCGTCTTTCAGTGACACCATTTTGCTGTGGAGAGCGAGCAACATATGTTTCATGATAGATGCCAACCTTCTCATAATATTCACTCAAAGTTTGATTAACAAATTCAGTTCCATTATCTGTTCTGATGCGTCGGACAGGTACTTTAAGCCGCACTTGGATCATCTTGAGAAACTTGATTATGAAATCTGGAGCTTCATCTTTTGACCTTAAACATTTAACCCGTGTGAATTGAGGCTAATCATCGATAATGACGAGGATGTACTTCTTTCCATTAACACTTGCGACACGCATTGGTCCACAAGGATCCATGTGCAAAAGATAACGTTTCTCTTGGTTGGTGTCTTCATATTTAGGTTTGTGGGGTTTCTTCTTGCTTTTGCCAATTGCACATGCAGAACACAGATGGTCCTTTTCAAACTTTAGCTTAGGAAGACCTCGAACAAGACCATGTCTAGCTAAATGGTTGATTGCACCAAAGTTCAGATGAGACAGACGTCTGTGCCATAGCCAAATTTTAGTCTTTGAGGCCTTTGACAAGAGACATATAGGAGAGGACACCATCATATCTCCAAGAGACAGAGTATACATATTGTTGCCTCGAGATCCAGTTAATAGATCAACACCTTCTAGATTATGCATAAAGCATGTGTGTTAACAAAAAGCAACTTCAAGGTTCGAATCACAGAATTGCCCAACGGAGAATAAGTTGTGTCCAAGTCCTTCTACGTAGTAAACCCTTGATATCGTAACAATCCTAATCTGATAATCACCATATCCCAATATCTTTGCCACGTGATCATTTCCGAATTTGACTGTACCTGATATGTGTTTAAATACACATACCATTTTCTATATTAAGCGGACCTAAATGACTAAAAACATACCAAAAATACATTGTATTTGTATGTTTGCATTTGTATTGTGCAGGAAACGGATATTCAAGAAATGATGCAAAAAGAAAGCCAAGAAGCAAGCAATTCCAAGCACGGTGTAGAAGAGGGCAAAGCAAAAGTCAATCAAATGAAGAAAATACAACTTGAGGGCTGAAACTGCCATCTAAAGTTGTAGTTACCAAGTTATAAGAAAGGAGGGACAAATTGCAAACTGGGGGTAGAGTTACAATTTAAGTTATACAACTTGAGGGGACCAAACTGCACACCCCAAAAAGTCTTCTTTCCCGCCCCAAAAACCCTTACTACGGTATGTCGACCCATACTTTCTTTCCGAGAAAACCACTTCTCTCCCTAGCCAAAATCATTTCATCCACCCTACTTTTACCCCCCCATCTGTATAAAATCATGTTGGCAATCCCCTCACCATTCCCATAACATTTTCTGATTGCTAAGATAGTGTTTCAAAATAAAGCACAAAAGGGATGAAGGTGGGATTTGTTTTAGGACTTACCTCACACAACAAGCACACTTCGTTTTTGCTCTCCAAAGAAGAGCAAGCTGCAAGTTGAAGACTTCGGCTATAAATAGAGCTTTTTGTAAGCCTTTGAGCATATATAATGTTAGTTTTTAGCTTTTAATCTTAAAAATAATTTAGCTTATTTTCAGTTTGTTTCAAGTCATTTACAGCTTTTACTTTCATCTTTGTAACACTTTCAAGATTAATGCAAGTTTGAAGTTTTTAAAGTCAATATTACAATACCAGTGTTAAGTTTCTCAATCATATTGTTTAGTGTTCAAAAAAAGTTCTCATCACAGCTTACATCATAGCTGTATCCATAAAGTTGAAAATAAAAAGTTAAGTAGTTAAGAGAAAATCATAAGTATCACTCTCAAATATACCACAGCTTAGGTTTTGGATGATAAGCCAGTTCTGGATGGGCTTATGGACTCTCACTAGCTTGTTTTATACAAGCTAGAGCTTGTAGATTCTCTGTTTGACCCTGTTTTGAGCAAGGGTGTTGTAAGTTTTTCTTTTCCTTATTGTTCTTATTTTCTGCAGAACTGTTTTAAGTGCTTATTTTGCTTATTTGCTAGTTAAAAAGTGTTTACTTTACTTTCTTACTTAGTACTGATAGTTTACTTGTTAAATCTGTTAGTTATAAGTTAATACTGCTAGTTCACTTTTTGAGCAGTATTAACCTTAAAGCTACCAGTACTAACTCCAAGTTAGTACTGCTAGTTCATTTTCTGGAATTTCAAAGATAACAGTACTAACTTACACTAACAGTTTTAACTTACACTAGCAGTACTAACTTAAGTTAGTACTGTCAGTTAAAACTGTTAGTACTGTTTGTTCATTTTAGCTTATCAGCTTATTATTCATCTTAATTTAAGATTGTTTGCAGCTTTTAGAGTAGATAAACCATTTCCCTTACGTGTTTGCTATTAAAGTTTCTTTTCCTTTTTAAAGTATTCTTAACAGTTTTATCAGTTTTAGTTTTCTAGCTTATTTATCATTTTAGTTTATTCTAGTTGCTTATTCTAATTACTAAGTGCTTATTAAGGTTATTGACTTCTGTTTTTAGCTTGTTTGCTTATTTATTAATCCTTTAAGTCTTGTTAGCCTAGCAGTACTAACCTTAAGCTAACAGTACTAACTTAGCTAGCATACTAACTCCAATTATACTGGTACTTAAAACTGTAGTACTGTTTGTTATTACTCTTGTGTTTAACTTGCTAAATTTAGCTTATTTGCTTTTTTTTTTTTTACAAATAAAAATTTTATTTGAAAAAAACTTTTATTTAGAGTTAGTTTTAGCTTATTTTAACTTAGCTTAAGTTTATTTGAGCTTATTTGTGTCTTAGTTTAAAGTTTTAAAGTGTTTTTGTCATTCCTAGTTTTGATTCTTGTTCTAGCTTATTCTCTTTGCTATTTTTATGTGTTTTTGCTTATTGTTATAAATTTTAGTGCCAAATCATTCCTTGTGACATCCAAACACAAATCATCAATCGTCTTGCGATTTTCCATTTCAGCCTCGTTGGGACATAACGACCCGGGAACACTCTATACTGCTTCCGGTTTTCTTGATCTCGCGGATTCTGATCCTTTTTGTGTATTTATATTTATATTTACTTATTGATACATAAAAAGAAGGGTTGGTTCGCGCGTAGTCAAATTTTGGCGCCGCTGCCGGGGAGACTGTGAAACGAATTTCGTTACGTTTGGAAATTTGTGTTTACATTTGTGAATATTTTCTTTATAAAAACATAAAAAAAATACAAAAATATTTTTCATTTTCTTTTACTAGTATAATTATCATACAAAAACAAAAGAAAAACCAAAAATATAAAAACATTGTCCATAAACAGTATATAAATTTACAAATTGGTAAAAATACCAAAATATAATATTCTCAATTGAGGTATTATCATAATAATTTCCGGTGAACTTATTGGTTCCCAACTCGAACAAAAGATTTAAAACTTACCATTTGTGTCTCTTACGATATACGGCTCACCTTGAAAAGTTAAACAAGCTATAAAGTGGGTATAAGGAGGGTTGTTCCTAGGAACTACGACCCGAAAGGAGAAATAAGCTTCGCGCTATTCCTACTCCTCCGCTCAACCGTGATGCTTTATCATTTTTAAGAGCTACCGTGAAGTAAGATGATTATTTGGGTTCAAGTTGTCTAGTTTTAGGTTCCTGTCTGTTTAAAAATAGACTTGTGAAATAACTGAAAAATCAAATACTCTCTAAATCTCTATTTAGTGCATGCGCACTCGTTCTAAAGCTCGTCGTCTACAACAACAACAAGTTCTTCCTCATCTTGTTGAAACTCCCAAAGATACGATGGCTGATAATCGAACTATGGCAGAATTGCTCCAGGCTCCCACCGAGGGATACGAGGACGCAATTGTTGTTCCTGAAATTGAAGCAGCAAATTTTGAGATCAAGCATGGGTTGCTAACTCTTGTCCAGAACAAGCAGTTCTTCGGACATGACAAAGAGGACCCACATGCCCACATCCGTTACTTCAATAAAATCACCTCTACTTTGAGATATCCTAATGTCCCGACCACATCAATTAAGTTGATGCTTTTTCCTTTCTCTCTCGAGGGGGCAGCCCGGATATGGCTTGAGAAAGAACCCCCTCGATCAATTCAGACATGGGATGATCTCGTTGCTAAATTCATAAATCAGTTTTTCCCACCTTCTAAAACGACAAATCTTCGGAACGAAATTACCAATTTCAAACAAAGATTTGATGAGTCGTTTAGTGAGGCTTGGGATCGATTCAAAGATCTTCTCCGAGCATGTCCACATCATGGATTCTCGGAGCTTCACCAACTTGATACATTTTACAATGCCTTAAATGTTAATGATCAAGACTCTTTGAACTCCGCCGCAGGTGGTAACTTTTTGGACAAAAGGCCCGCTGATTGCTCAAGCATCATCGAAAGCAAGTCCAAAGTTCGTAACTCCCGAAGCAAAGCCATTGTTGCTAAAGTAAGTACGAGCGCTTCCACCTCCGGTGTATCTCCCGATGTTGCTGAATTGAAAGATATGGTTCGAGCTCTACTTCTCGACAAGCAGACATCTCCAATTCTAGTTCCAGCTCCCGCTCCCGTAAAAGCGGTTGAGCAAAGTTGTGTTACCTGCGGTGGTGCCCACTCATATCGTAATTGTCCGGCTACCGATAGCAACAATTACCGAGATAACATCCAAGAATACGTCTCGCAAGCAGCCGCAGCAAATTTCAACCAAGGAAATTCCGGTTACCGTCCGCCACCGATGGCAAACCAAATCAGACCACCCGGTTTTCCTCCCATGCAACACAACAACCAAGCCAACAATCAGAATCGTTGGAACCAGAACCAAAACCGTGGGAATGGCTACAACCAGGGTCAAATCCAACGACCCCAGGTTCAACAACAAGCCCCAATGTATCAACCCCCGGTTAATCAACACCCAGCTTACCAAGCTCCAGCTCATCAAGCTTCGGGTGTGTCAAAAACTGATTTTGAGAGCTATGTTAAAGCTAATGATGCGGTTATGCAAAATATGCAAAACCAAATGTCCAACATAACCGACTTGCTCACCAAAATCGTAAATTCCAACCAAGCTTCTACTTCAAATTCGGGTACTCTTCCTAGCAACACCGTTGCTAACCCGAAGGGTGAATTGAAAGCAATCACCACCAGAAGCGGTGTTTCATATGATGGACCTCAAATTCCACCGCCGGTGGTGGAAGTTGAAACCGAGGTAACAAAGGACACGGTGCTTCCTAACGGAAGTACCAAAGACGTCCAACCTCCAATAGTCCAAGTTGATGAACCAGTTGTCATGCCTAAAGTGTATTTGATGGCTATATTTCATTATATGATTGAAAAAAGATGGTTTGTCTTCTATGACGACTTTTTTCGGATCTTAGGAATTCATTCAATAAATTGCCTCTCCCGTGTAGACTAGGATGCTTCAATGGTAGGTGAAGGACACCAATCTTTGTCTAAATTAGGAAAAGAATTTATTTTATGGTTAATGAAGGCATTGTCCTTGGCATATAGATATTCCAAAAAAGAGATTGGAGTTTGTAAAGCCAAAGTTCAATGTGATTGCCTAAAGTTACCTCAATCACACTACCGTTAAGGGTGTTTCGTATGTTTTCCTCGGTCATTGCTGGTTTTTACCGGACAGGTTCATTAAGGATTTTTTTCAAAAAATTTCTGACAATGACTATCTTCTTGAGAAGAATACTCCGTTCATCTTCTCCAATGAATGTATTCAAGCTTTTGAAACATTAAAGAAAAAACTTATCGCACTGCACATCCTTGCTCTTGCTTTGTTTGCCACAGACGGGACCTACCCTTTGGAGCCTTATGTGCGATGCTA
This sequence comes from Tanacetum coccineum, assembly GCA_026074375.1. Taxonomy (NCBI): domain Eukaryota; kingdom Viridiplantae; phylum Streptophyta; class Magnoliopsida; order Asterales; family Asteraceae; genus Tanacetum; species Tanacetum coccineum. The sequence continues at coordinate 48,100 of BQNB010033198.1, forward strand.
GCGAATTTGCCATAGGTGCTCACGAGGTCTCTTGGCGGCAACATCTGAAAAAACTACTTTAGGCTATACAAATATGCTAGTAAAACAATGAACGAGGCGGAATCGCATTACACCATCGTAGGAAAGAAAAGAAATGTTAGCCGTGGTGTATGCCTTTGAAAAATTCTGATCTTACCTCGTCTTGAACAAAAGCATAGAGTGTATACGGGTCACTCAGCCAATAAAAATATCTCTTTGCTAAAAAAGATTCCAAGGCGAGATTGCTCCGGTGGGTTCTCCTCCTTCAAGAGTTCGATTTCAACGTAATTGACACAAAAGGAGCCGAGAATCTCGCGGTTCCCCCCCCCCCCCGTCATCTTTCCTGTTTAAGAAAAATTGTCTATGAAAATGTGCTCGACCCAAAGGAGGTGAATGAAAAACTTCCTCTCGAGACACTTAATATGGTGACTTCTCGAAGTGACTCAAGTACCCCGTGGTTTGCTGATTATGCAAATTACCACGCGGGAAATTTCATTGTTAAAGGGATGTCATCTCAACAAAAGAACAAGTTTTTCAAGGATGTTAAACATTACTTTTGGGATGACACTTTCTTGTTCAAAATATGTGCGGATCAAATGATCCGGCGGTGTGTTGTAGGGCAGGAAGCTGTTGACATCCTCACAGCTTGCCATAGTGGACCCACCAGGGGACATTACGGTGCCAACTACACCGCCAAAAAGGTTTTTAACTCAGGATTTTATTGGCCCATGATTTACAAAGATGCCCATGACTTGGTCACCCGATGTGACACTTGTCAGCGTCAAGGAAAAATTTTGCAGCGTGATGAAATGCCTTAAAATTCCATTCAAGTTTGTGAAATCTTTGACGTGTGGGGGCATAGATTTCATGGGGCCATTCTCGTCTGCACGAGGGAACAAATATATACTCGTGGCGGTCGACTATTTGTCAAAATGGGTTGAGGTGAAAGCGCTCCCCACAAACGACGCCCGAGTTGTTTGCAAATTTCTTAAATCTCTCTTCGCCCATTTCGGTGCTCCTCGTGCTATCATAAGTGATCGCGGAACCCATTTTTGCAATGACCTGTTTGCAAAAGTCATGCTTAAATACGGAGTTACTCACCGTCTCTCCACCGCGTATCACCCACAAACAAGTGGGCAAGTTGAGGTATCCAATCGTGGCTTAAAACTAATTCTTGAAAAGACCATAGGTGAGAACCGTGCCTCTTGGTCAAACAAACTGGATGATGCACTCTAGGCCTTCCGCACAGCTTACAAAACACCCATCGGGTGTACTCCATACAAGCTCGTATACGGAAAGGCATGTCATCTATCGATCGAGCTAGAGCACAAAGCCTACTAGGCCTTAAAGCATGCAAACTTTGACCTTGAGACCGCGGGCGATCATCGTAAAGTTCAACTCAA